>CAEGAE010055492.1:0-117272 GCA_903067095.1 Girardinus metallicus | reverse complement strand
AATAATTTAAAAAGTGTTTAAAAACAAAAAACATAAAAAAAAAAAAAAAGAAAAAAATAAACATAAAAAAAATTCTGTCAATATTTTTAAAAAAAAAAAAAAAAAAAAAAAAAAAATTGAATGGTCAAATGGAAACAAAATCTCATAGCTAACTTACTGGCTAAAGGTAATGTTGTAACATTTTACAGCTACTGGTGTGAGAGTAGTCACTATTTGTGACCAAAAATAGATTTCACAAACACATCAAATACTCAAGTCCCCCTTTGCCAAATCTAATTTTAGTCACTTGAGAACAAAGGAACAGACAAAAACAAAGGAAGTAGAAAAAAATCCAATATGCCTTCGAATAAAAAGAAACGTAATAATACAAATGGATGGAAACCCCTTTTTATATGAAAATACTATGACAGAATGACTTTTAACATTGGTATAATATTACTTTTTAGCAAGTGATCATTTTAACTTTACTGACCTTTTTTCTTGTTTATTTTTTTTGGATTGGATAATGTACAATTAAGAGCCGTTAAGCTCTCTCCTCAGAGTAAGGAATGCGAGTAGCTTATAATGATGACAGAAACGAGAATAAAAAAAGCCGCAGATTGTCAGCAGAAAGAAGCCTTCTTGTGTAAATTGAATTTTTAAAATCTCGTTGCAAGACCCTATGATGAAATATGGGACAAAAATAAAGACACTTATCAAATAAACCCCACAAGAGAAACTCTTTGCAGCACACGTCGATGTCAGAGATATTCAGAGGATCTTGGTAATCTCCACACTTCTTGCCTGGATTAGGGGCAGTCCAAGAAAGGTTTTGTAATGCTTCGAAGGAACGGGGGAAGGAGGACCGTTGAGTGCTAATCCAGGCGTCCGGATTTGCATTTGAACTCGCGGACCGGGACTGAAGAACGTTTTGTGGATCAAACGTCGCAGGCGACCAAACCTATAAAGATGTTCTATAAAGAAAATTAGGCAGTTACCCTTAAAGTATACAGTATAGTTAGTTTTTATGTTGCGTCACATTACAACTACAAGGGTTTTGTGGGGTACAGCTGTACACAGTCCACTCAGCTTGGATAGAGAGCATCAGTTCATTATTCATTAGTGTTGGAAATTTGAAAACTGGATTCAGGTCTGGACTTCATTAAAATGCGCTGATCAAAACCAAAAGTTTTCAGACTTTTCATACTGTAAAGCACAAGCTTAAAGTAATCAAGGGCCATTATCGTCTCTATTCTTGTGTTTTTTACGCAACTAATTATTGTGGGGTCAAAGATTTTTGCCTTGATTGAAGAAAGATCTCAAGTTTTTAGGTCATTTTTTCCTATTATGCTGGTTTAAAAAACATTTTTAAGCTATTTCCAACAACAAAACCAACAACTCTCCTTGTAAGCCTTTGTTTCATGACGGTGACCTTACAAGGGGATGAAATGAAACATAGCTAACTAAAGAAAAACACTGTGCAGTATCCAACCTTTTCCATTCAAGAATATGTGAATTCGTCATTAAAAAGCAAATCCTAAAAAAAATTTCAAAGTTTCCATTTGCTTGAGGGCAACCACACTTTAATTTTTTTTTTCATTAAAAATGCTGAAAACCATTTATTATTTTCCCTTCGTTTAAACTACACTACCTTGTGTTGGTCTGTCACAAAAATACCCAAAACAAAAGGTTTGTTACAGTTTTCTGAAAAAGTTAGAAACAAACTTTTTATCAGAAAGGCAGGATTTTAACTTTAATGTTAGAATTCTGAAAAAAGAAAAAATTCCAGTGGCCCTAATCCTCTTAAGTAGTTTGTTGATGTAATGTTACAAAAATGAGAAGATGCTTAAGGGACATAAAAATATTTTTGAGGCACTGGTTTTGCTTTCATTTACTGAGGTAAACTACTTAGGAATATGAAAATATGACGAGGGAAAGTGGGAAATACACATATAGAAGATGTTAAAGGTGAATAATCAGTGATGGAAGCAGCGTTCACACACTTCAAATAAGCCGCCTGCCTTTCTGCCGTTTGTGTGTGGGTAGATGTGACCTTTGCAGTGTACAGTCTCCCGTTTATTCTTCCTATATCTACATGAACCTCGAGCACCAGCTGACACCTCACCAAGCCGTACAAGATTAAGGAATCAAGCTAAGGTTAAAGCCAAGTCGCCGAAGAGAGTAAAGCTTCACGCGGCCGATTGATTTTAGCAGGGGGCGTCTTCGGTGCTATGCATACCGTGGGCGTGCTTTTTGACAGCCAAACGAAAGAAAGCCACCAGAAAGATTCTCGGTTTTACAAATGAAGATCATTCATTGTGAAGATTTTCAGCCGCCTGGTTTTCAGCTTAAAAAAAAGAAAAAAAAGAAAAAAGCGCCTTGGATATTTAGGTTGCCCAGACGTCGTGTCTTTCTGGAGGTGTTCCTTTCTTGGGTTCCTTCGCTTTTTTACGCCAGCATCCCCGGGGTGTTTGCTTTTATGGCCCGAAATAGCATCTCGCTTATGGGACCGGCAAGGATCGCCGTGCGGCTTCAGTCCCCTTTCTCATCAGCGCTCTCCCAATAAATCTGGATTTCTCTACAAGTTACCACGCAGTGCTTCCTGCTGACATTTCATACAGCTGGGTTATGTTTCAGAAAAAGAAAGTGTGCTATTGATTAAGGATAAAAGAAAGGCTGAGATGCTGTTGTTTCATATGTGTGTGTGTTAGCTTGTCAGTAAGCCTGCTGTGCACAGATGGGGACAGGGATCGTTCTCCCTGTACTTGTCACAGGAAAATTAAATTACTCCATTAAGGAAATTAGACAAGTGAAAATGGATCTCGCTTGACCTGTTGGTCCGAAGACTGATGCCAGAAGACTTCATCTGTCTCTGTGCAGCTCAGAAGCATCGGCCAGGCATTTCATGTAATATGTTCTTACATAAAATGTGCTGGATATTGTGTTTTAGTTTCATTTATGCACTTGAAACCAGGTCGTTACTATGGGAGATGATTTATTTTCTCAAAATGACGTCAGAATTCGGAGAGTAAAGCAGACACTCACACAAGAAAAAAGAAGTCAAAATTCTGAGAAAAAGTGAGAATTCAGACTTTTTTGAAGGAAAAAAAACAACTTGATAATTTCTGAGCTTGAAAAGTTGAAAATTTGTAAGGGAAATACAAAAATTTTGAGATTAATCTCAGAAATTTTCGGAGCTCGTAAAGTCAAAAATCTTTGACTTTTGGAAATTCCTTTAGTAGAACAAGTAGAACATTTTCAACTTTTGGAGCTCAGAAATTTACGAGTTTTTTCTAGAAGATTTCTGAAATTATTCTAAGTAATTTTGAGTTTTTCTTGTCGGAAAATTTACCATCTGCAATCATACTTAATAAGCCATCATACTTTATAGCACAGAATGAATGAGGGAAAAATGCAGAAGTGCAGCAAACTGAAGAATCAGAGCAGTAACCTCAGCTGTGAGGTAATAAAATCTACCTAAAATCAGTCAATATATTTCAAGCTGAAATTGACATACTTGTTTCACAGCTCTGTGTTGGCATTGGGAGCTACGACCATCTGCTCATGTGGGCTTAGTTTGTCCCACCACAGACATATTTCAGTATTTAATGGACCTTCATTTAATTTACCCTGCTCTGTAGACCCACATCAGACTGACAGCATCTTATATGTAAAGGAAATGGTCACAAAGCAAACGTTACCTATGCTTCTCATTGTTTAGCTATGGCTATTAGTCTGGGCCTTGAGGTGTGCAAACATGGCAGATTACTGATTGAAAGAGCTTGGAAAGTGGACACTTGATGCGCAGAACTCATTGAATAAGGATGAGGTTGAGTCATTGTAATTAAGTTATTTTTGAGAACCCCCCTTCCCAAACCGAGAAGAAACGTGACGTATTTTTATGCATTTCAAAGGCCAAAATAAATCGGATTGTTGTCGATCCACGTAGTTTTTGTGCGGACTGCATCTTCGGCAGTATAAATAGTTTCCATCAAAGCTTTTATCGTGAGCCTGATGGTGTCCTTGATGGCAGTGAGTGAATTAACAAGGCAGATATTGATCTGCTGCTGTGAGTTTCCTCTGTAGCCTTTTTTTTTTTTTTTTGATGGTGATTTAGAGAGCGAGGGAGAGACAATCAGCGAGAGTCGGAGAGAAAGCGATCGATAGTGTTTGCAGCTTTGCTGTGTGGAGAAAGGTGACGGGCTACTGACGAGGCGTTCGATGGATCGCTAGCAAAATGCGGCCAGTTGATTTAACCTTGCATTTGGGAACGCTTGGGCATGATCTCTCTGACACGGTGATGTTTTGACAGACAATGCACTCTGTGACAGTAGCTCCACTGTTTGCTACGTTCAAGCAAGTCTCGCTTGGAAGGTCAATTTCAGAGGTTTCTAAAAATGCATGTTTACACACCGCCCAAGATGAAGCGCACTACGAAGGAACCAGGATGAAAAAAAACCCTAACCTTTCAAGAGCAGAGGGCAGTAACAAGTGAAAAAAGGACGCTTTTACATGCTTTTAGCAAAACTGAGTTAAAAATACACCATTAACATTTGACAAACTACTTGCAGTTGTTTGACCACTTTTTAGATACAATATTAGCTTTTTCTAATGTATAGTATCAGGCCACATATGAGCAGGAAATACCATATCCTGTTAGGTTTAACTTAAACAACCGTAAAGGTGGTTCTATTCTCTAAGATTGTGAGAAACTAAATGTAACTGCTTGTACCCTTTGTGCTTTTTTTCTTACCTCAATAACAGGTCCCATATTATTCTTTTTCTTGTAGTGAATACATGTGGTGCATTCAAGATTAAGCTACAAAACAGTTTTCTCTGTGTATTTTCAGCACTGCTAACTAAAGAGTTAGTTGTGCTAACCCTAAAGCACTAATCATAAAAATTTGTTCCACTAATACTAAAACTCCACAGTGCTTTAGTGCTACCACAAAAGCACTAATCATACCCATTAGTCCCGCTAACGCTAAGTGCTATCCCATCACGGTGTTTAGCAGAAGCTAATGCTGAAGCGCTAAAATCAACCATGTTGATGACAATGTGTGCCAATAGCAACATGTGCTACATCATAGTATGTCGCCCTCAACAGTGTCAACTTTGTTGCACTCTTACCTATGTGGACACACTTCAGGAAGTGATACTTTGAAACAGACATGGTTTGTTTTGTAATTGTTATGACTGTTGTAAAGGATTATTTTAGCAATCGCGTAATCTACATATGTCAGTGTAAATGACTTCCCATGATTGACTGAACTTTTTTAGTTCTTGTCTCCAATGTTGGCACCTAATAACATTCAACCTCCATCGAAATACTTTTGGTATTATTCTAGATTGTTCAGCTGTTTGCAGTAAACACAAGGATAGTTTGAATATCGTTTGCATCTGCAAAGACAACACCTTGCTTTCAGTGTGGCATGATGAGACTTCGGGGCCTCTTTGGTTCCTCTTGCGCTGAAAACCAGTTGGGTGTGTATGGGACGATGGATTCAATTAGATATCAGGATGTTCTAGGTGAAAATGTCATGATGTCTGTGAGGGATTTGAATTTTGAACAGTGATCCCAAATGTAACCCAAACTTTAAAAAGCATGGAGAAGAAATTCTGGAAGAAACTGGAGTGTCCATCATAGATGAACTTCATTAAAAAATATTTTATAATATATGTATAAAAAAAGTGGTTTCAGGAAATAAGAAAAGGATGCGTAGACTGTATAATCCACTGACAGAACCTTAATCCAGCACGGTCAGGTTGGCTGTTTGTCCCAATCTGTAAGAGGAAGCCTGAGGAAAGGCCCCAATTTTCTATGATACATGAGATAAAATGCTCGATCAAAAGGGGGCATCTAGGGTAACCCCAGCCTTGCATCCAAGAGGAATTACTCTTGACCTTCCTAATATGACCCCGCCGCTGTCCCTGACAAGAGTAACTAGAGAGCTTTGACATTTGCTGCTCTTTGTCAATAGGTCACGATGAAAGCAAAGAAGCAAAAAGGCAGGCTTGCATGGACACTTATTGATCGACCTGTCTTGTGGTTTAGCTGTTACAGATAGCTGATGGGCAGAGGTGGAGGGGAAAAAAAGTGAGCTGTTCTCATGGAAGCACAACAAAGGCCTCTTCGGTGAGGAGCTCATGTAGGTCCGTCTATCCATCGCTTTCCAATCTACTCCACTAAGATGGCATAGTAATTCACTTAGTTTCTACTGTGGTCTACTTTTATCTATGGGAGGTGTGTCTGTCAGAGGGTGCGTGTTGTACCATGCTATCACCACATCACTCGCTGAAGTATATATCACCGCTGATTGATATCTTCTGTCTGGCTCTAATTGCTAAACTGTCGACCTTTGAAGCTGCTTGGCTCTGTGCTCTTGACTCTGTATCTTTGCTGCTTTCTCAATCACATTTCTGCTAAGCCATGAAGTGAAATCATTAGACGTACACAACTAATGACACAACAGATTAATAACGAAGGCTTAAACTGATGATACTCATTCCATGTTAATGCAGTGCATCACTGTAGAGTCTAAAATTACCGGGTTTTCTTAACTGTAAGTCTTGGCGTATTACCCCAAAGAAATTGATTATTTTTCTCTTTCGCAACCCATAGTATCTTAATTTGGTTAGTGGTACCTTAGTAAGAAATCTATGCCACACTTTTCTCACTTTACCTTATATTCTTTCCTGCTTTGTGTACATAAAAATCTATTAAGACAGACAGGGAATCGGAGAAACCTGCACTTTACAGACAAACTGGCAGACATAAAGCCAGTCAAGGAATTACTAACCAAGAAAGAATGAACAAGATTAAGGGCAGCTGTATACACAAGAGGGATGATAGGGAATCTGGAGCAGATGTTCTGATGGGAGTGGAAATCGGGTGATGTGGAAAGGTGGCAACACATTTGGGACTTCTGCTGTACAAGAAAAAGAGAAGTCCTAAATAAGGAAAGGCAATGCAGACATTGTAAAGAAGTGAATTCTTATGATTTAAGCTGCTTGTATAACCAATAGCGGCAGATAAGTCTGTCACAATAAGCAATAAATCAATTAATATCATGATCGATTAAAATCATTTGCATGTGCACGATTGTTTATTTTGTCTTGCTCTCTTTCTACCAAAGACTGGGTGAGAAAAGCTTCGGTCTGGTGTACCGGTCTCAACTGGAATTTTTTTTGCAGGCCAGTTTTGCTTACAGAGACTTCAGTATCCATTTTATTTATTATTTTGCTTATTTATATTTGGATATTTAAAACATCTTCCAGTTCCTTTGTTAAATTTGTTTGAAACTAAGAGTTTCTTTTTCCTTTAAGAGGGTGTACTTGCCTTATTATTCCATTGCCATTAAATTATTTTAAAAGTATCTCAAAATGACAATATCATTTATCGCAATATCATTTATCTGGGACAATTTATCGTCCAGCAAAATGTGTTATCGTGACAGAACGCCTCATAGAATACAGTTTAGTTTGGTAATGTTTTTAGTTCTGTTTATCTTTTTCATTCTTCCTTTCGGGCTTTAAATAAATAGCTTTAAATTCAGTGCAGTAAAACCATCTTGTGGTGGAAACAGAGCATGACAAGTAAGTGCCGATGAAAACAAAACCGACTATTTTTACAACAGAAATTTGTATATGAATTTTTAAACCACAATGTTAAGAAGCTGTTATACAATAAGACTCCAGCTCATTTTAGTTGGGAGGGGGCAAACGAGAACAACATTTTATAAAGATAACAGGAAGGCTAAATAGGAAAGTAGTAAACTGAATACCGTTTTTACAGAATCGCAAGAGAGTGGCCTTAAAAACAAAACAAAATCAGCTTAAGACAGGTTCGGCAGAAACATTCTGGAGCATAATTCAGCGTAAAACAGTCTGAATTTGTTTTAATTCAATAAGTGCAGTGAACCATGTTGTGGTCTGAGGTAAAATCGTAAATGGTGTAATTACCTGAACTGTTTTTCTGATTTAAAATTTGTACTGAAAAGTAAAGTTCAATCGAATGCACAGCTTCACGACATTCATGACAAACAGAGGTTTGAGTCCTACTGTGGGGGATTTTTCCAGCTTTGCTGACAAAAACCGTATCTCAAACACTTCCCAAGGTGAAATGTGCCAGTGTTTGTCTTGGCTCACCCTTTGCTCAACAGCAGCAGTCCAAACTCGGCCTTGACGAATCAGGAACACACACGGGCTCATAAACATGGTGAATGCTGTGCTCAAAACAGTCTGCTGGGTTTTTCCAACAAGCAACGAAATGCAGCGTAGCACCTCCTAAGACGTATTCCCTCCACAAACCCCATTCTGCAAAAGGCAGCCACTTTTTTATTGTGTAGCTAATAAAAACATCAAAAACTAACGAAACAAAAGAAAGATCTGTCTGAATTTTCCAGCAAATGGACAGATTTGTGTGTTTTTCTCAGGTAGTGTAGAAGCTGTAAAAGCTTTGAAAATGGCCAAACAACAATAAAAAAAGTTGTTTGGGGCGCAACTGATGCAACTGATGATTGCTTGAGTGCCGCCCTGGGTGGAGGGTTTGGTATTTATCTCCATCCATCTTCCTATCAACTCTGATCAGGTTTCCTGCCCCCACTGAAGAAAAGCACCAGAACGAGGCACCAGTCGCCATCTTTCACTGCTGCTCTATGTTTCCAAAGAGCTCAGTTCTCGTCTGAGCAGAATACCTTCATGGCAAAACTTCCACTTATGTTTTTTTTTTAAATAGCAAAGTATTTTAATTACGTATTCATTCAGCATAGATAATATATGATGTAGCTAAATGTAAAAAAAAAAAAGTCCAGCTGGTGATTCTTGTCAGGCGTTATATATGTAATGGAATTCGACTTGTTCAATTGAGGATTTTTTTGCAGACAGATTTTTCAGATGAGCTCTTTGTGCTGCGGTTAACTGAAGGTTTGGAGGTATTAAACTGCGGAGTAATAAAAAAAAAAAAAGCTTTCACTTTCAGCTTTTATAGAAAAAAAATTTCAACGTGACATCGGGTCACGGTGATCTGTGCGCACTGGATGACCATATTCAATCTAGCTTTTATCTATGTAGCTTCCCTTCAGCAAAAAAAAAAAAAAAAAAAGAAGTTAAATTATTGAATTTTCTCCAGCCCACCCCCACCTTGCTTATTCAGCCACCTCACTTTCATGGTAGTTATCAGCGAATCAATAGATAAGAGGAAAAAAAAATAAAAGCAGTGTTTGTCAGTTGAAAGGTTCCCTTGCAGCTAGGTTACAGCAATTTTTAAAGTGCTGTTTGTGGCAGATCGGAGTGATTCGAAAACAGGAAAGGAAAAGAAAACTCATTACTGGTGGTAGGAAGGGGCAAATTGATGTGACAAAAACAAGAATAATTCCACATTTGTAGGATATTAAATTGTATGCACGCTTGGCTTGCGTTTGTTTCTGTGTCATTATTCTCTAACATCCTCAGACGCACTCTGTAATGTTTTTTCATTTAAACCCTAATCACAATTTCTGTGCACTCCTTGTGCTCTCACCTCTGATGTATTTCTTCCCACTCATGTTTCTTTTTCAAACTGCAGCAAGATATGAGAAATTTAATGTATAGTTTCATCCTCCTTCGCTCTGCTGAAAAGTGTCTGGCAATGTCTTGTTTTTTTTCCTGAGACATTTTTCATCAACTTTAGGATTGCACTGCACACATAGAAATTGTCTCCTTTTAATACTGTGCATTGAGGTAATTTGAAATTTGATTGAAATGAAGAACGCAGTCTTGCAAAGGTTAATAAATATGAGCAAAATCCAATGTAATGAACAGCCTTCAGAAGTCAGCTAATTAGTGAAAAAAAATGACACTCATTTGGAACAACATTGACATCCTACAAAAACACAACATAAACCTCCCAGATTGGACATAACAGATTAATTGCACAATATGATCGGCACCATCAGCAAGTGGGATGGAGGGTCTTTGGTTTTATCCTGTGGGGGACAATGTTGGGGGGATGGGGAGGTCTGGGTTTGGGGCATCTGGGCCTTGGGTTATTGGGCAGTCACCTCTTGGGTTGTGGTTCCTGCCTGAGTGGGGTTTTGAGAGGTGACTTTCTGGCAGTTGCATCTGGTGCCTTTGGAGAGTCTGTGTTGGCAGACATAGGTTACAGGTCTATGATGAGACCCTAGGTAGGTCTGGGATCCTGGGGGCAAGTTGTCTTGGTGTGGATTCCTGGTTGGGCCTGAGCTGCTTGGGTCCCGGGGGGAATTTGTCACAGGAGGTTTTGGCCGGTGCCGGCCTTGGCCCAGGCATCTGCATTGCTAGAACTTGGAACCTCTTGATTTGGCGGAGAATTTTTTTTGCCAACTCTTTGCAGATACATTCTTCTCTAGGGAGTGTATTCTGCAGTTAGGGTTGGGATCTGCAAGAGGTGCTAGAGCAAAATCAGTCTGGGTGTCTAATGCCTTATGTGTTTTCAGAATTGACTGATTTGTTTATGCTGCAGTGACAAAGGTGATCAGCTTCTTCTACGCCATTAAAATGAAAATCACAATAAGATGAAGGGATGTAAAAGTTTGAGCAACAAATAATCCTGATGGATTTGGGATGAAAGGAAGGATGGACACTTAGAAATGCTGCTGGCCTCTTTCTCTTCAAAAGGCTTAGGTAAGACAATTACCAACACATGTTCCCACAACTGTTCAAGACTTTTGGATCAATGTCATTTAGTTAGTGCCAAAGTTTTAGCAGAAATGCTTCATGCCCAACAAATTATACCAACTGTCAATTAATGTGGTTGAAAGTTACGACTTGAGTCTCCAGTATGTCCAAACCTTACAGGTAACGGAGTGACAAACCAAAGGTATTTCTCAGCTTGTACTGAATTAATCCAAATGTACTTATCTTGTGCATCTCTGTCTTCACAGGAATTTCTACTACATCACTATGCTACGTGATCCTGTATCACGCTACCTCAGTGAGTGGAAGCACGTACAGCGTGGGGCTACTTGGAAAACAGCTCTCCACATGTGTGATGGCCGCCCTCCCACTCAGGATGAGCTTCCCACTTGCTACAGCGGGGAAGACTGGACTGGTGTGCCGCTGACAGACTTTATGAACTGTCCCTCCAATTTGGCTAACAACCGTCAAGTGCGCATGCTGGCTGACCTAAGTTTGGTGGGGTGCTACAACATGTCCTCCATGAGTGAGCTGGAGCGAGGCCGTGTGCTGCTCGCCAGTGCCAAGGCAAACCTGCGCAACATGGCCTTCTTCGGCTTGACGGAGTTCCAACGTAAGACGCAGTACCTGTTCGAGAGGACTTTCGGGCTGCGCTTCATCCGGGCCTTCACCCAGATCAACAGCACACGTGCTGCAAGCGTGGGGATAAGTGAAAAGGTGCGGTGGCGCATTGAGGGGCTCAACGCCTTGGACGTAGAGCTGTACGAGTATGCCAAGGAGCTGTTCCTGCGGCGTTACCAGGATAATCGGCAGAGGCAGCACCAGGAGGAGCGGCTCAGGAGGCGGCAGGAGAGGCAACAGAGGCAGCGGCTGCACAGGAACTATCTGGTTGAGCTGCTAAGACTGGGAGGTGGAGGAGCGGAGGAAGAGGAAGAAGAAGAGGAGGTGAAAGTGCTAGAAGAGGTAGTCACCACCGAGGATTACAGTAGCCAGGTGGTGCGATGGTGAGGAGCCAGAACACCACAGTACTGACTGACTGCGGATGAATTTCATCGTTTCCTGTGATTCAGCCGGGACCTCTCACCCTTCACAGGCTTATAGCGCTATGTCAGACTGCCGAAAGGTGTCTTAATATTTACGATGGATGTATTTGCTATAGCAACATGAACATTTTGTATTTATATTTTTTTTTCTTATGGCTAAAGTTTGGCACCGCAATTGTGGAAAATGTGTTTATTTATTCAGTTGCAAGTGCTTTGAATGTCCTCAAGATGGTGAAAATATTCCTCAGTTGAAAATATTGCGCAATAAAAGAAAAATACAAGGATATGAAAATATGTGTAATATAAGAGAGGCCTATTTATTACATTTCCTAAATGATGACTGGGTCCTTGATGTCCTGTTTGTTATTTAGCTCTATGTTGAAATCTTGTGACTCTGTGGTGTTTGGCTTTATAAGAGTATCAAAGCACAAACTTGGCAAACTGCAGTGTGTTTTCTTCTTTCTGACTGCACTGATGAAACAAACTGTTACAAATGAACCAATAAAATTGGTGTAACAAGTTGATTACATTTTATTTGACTAGATTCTTATTAATTTTTCTGAGAAGTGACACAAATTTAACATCCATTACACACGTTTCCCTAGACAGTTGGAAAAAGTCTAAAGAAGTAAAAATAAAAAGTGTGAGGAACTACTTATTATCCCAGGCTTTATTCCCTTTCTTCTTTGTCTAAAAGTTGTACTTTCATCTGAACTTTCTTTCCCTTCATCTTTGTGTCCTTCCTTCCTATGTTTGGGGCATTCCTTTTTTCTCCTTCCTATTCCTTCATTCCTTTCTTTTCCTTGTGTCCTTCCGAGTTATATCTACCATAACATCTAGATTATTATATTTACAATAATGCTAAACAATTAAAAAAAAAACTATACAATCTGGGCCTGCTTCAGGAAAATTGTTCGCCCCAAAAAAACAACAACTAGTTGTACCATCATGCGTAGCAAAAGCTATCAAGCATTTCCAATAACACCCAATGAGCTTTTTCAGCTTCTGCACAATCACTGCATCATGTTTTCAACCAGCACAAACTTATCAAAACTGTCTGTTTCTCCAAGTTAGATAAAAGTATTAGCCAGCAACAAGCAATAGGTGGGGGAGGAGTCCCACTACATATACTATACTTTAGACAACTGAAGAAAACAGCAGCAACTCCAGCATTTATTAAGGTATTTCATTAAAAGGATTTCAAACGTAACAAAGGAAACCTTGCAGCTCTGGTACCAAAACCTCAGTATGTCTTGACACTAAACTGCCCTGTGCCTAATACCCAATTTACTAAATTATTTAGCTCATTTGCTTGGTCTTTCATTGTTAGAACTAAACAAAAAGATAATTTGTTTGTTATTAGGCATTAACCTTTGCCTGAGGATTAGGAAGCTCAGCCCTGTTAGCATTAGCACTGTTGCTAAATAAGCTGAAGCTGGATACAGACTCAGGTTCTGGGTCCACACATACATTTTTGGTAAACTTTTACCAAATTGGTAAGTTAAATCACAATACAACCCATAGGAACCTTATTATTCTCTGCATGATACTTCCTATGACCAATGAGAGCAGCTAATGGCCAACTGAACCAACATACTGTGATCTACATGTTTAGATCAGAGGATGAAAACATTGATATTGTTGGCAGGGTTGAATTCAACATAGAAGAAAACTACATTTACAGACTAATACGCTTCATAAAATTTTGTGTATAACATTTAATATGCTCAATTTTTTTTTTTTTTTAGTGTAAGAGTGAATTTCCCACTGGAAACTGGTTCAATAAAAACACCCAGCATCCTGCGATGGCAATTTGTACCTGATGGATTCTCCAGCACACGTGGTTTTTTCCACACTATGAAAATCTTCACACTTCTTCCCCATTCAGGTACAAATGATGAGTTTTATCCTTTTTTTTTTATTATTTACCCATGAGGAAGAGGAGAGCAGTGGGCCTGAAAGACAAGCTGTCACAGCCACTCGGAGCACTCTTACATCACACTGACAGAACATTGGTATTTGTACCATTAGGCCATTGATCACAGGGCTCTTTGCTTCCAAATTGATCATTTAAACTTCAATTGGCCGTGACTCTGCCGCAGCAGAAAATAGAAGAAGCTGAAGGCTTTTTTTTTTCCCTCCCCTCAGCCCCCACCCACCCACCGCAATCTGAGAACCGTGCAGCTCGACGGACGCTCCATTTTCGCTCCAGTAGAAAAACAATCAGGTTTTGCAAATTTCCACAGACAGCAAACCTTTAAAAGTTGGGTGCTGGGGCGATTGCCTAAAATTAATATCCTGGCGCCAGCGTCTGTGATACGCACTTCCTGACGGCTCCGTGATGCGCTCCAGAGGAGGAAAAAAGTGTAACGTCGAGATCAATTTGGAGGCAAAAACAGAATATCCATAGACTAAAATAGCTTTTCCATTCCCGGCTGTCGACTCTACCTGCACAGCGTGTAGGACAGAAACATTTTACAAATCCATAATAACAAGCCTGGTTTCTACTGCGTACACCTGCTCACTGAAGATGGGAATCTTAAAAACCCAAATTCATACAAAGGAAACCACGTCCGGATGAATTATTGGCTGGAAAACCGGCTCGTCTTTTAGAGAAGATATAAACCCATTTAACGCATTGAAAAAAATTATTGCAGCAAATTGAAACATATTTAAATACGCAGAGTTTTATTTCCCAGACTTTGAGTAGAACGTAGCAAACTTCCACAGGAAACATAACTTACTGTTCCTGGACAAAATGTATTTATCTGCAATACTAAGACAAATGTCATAGCAGTCAAACTTACCCAAACGCCCAGCAATATTAAACATGCACTTATTTAACATCTACAGACATTTACGTCTAATCATTTTATAAGGCGAATTGTAAAGATTACAATCTCCAGAACAATACATTGGACTGTGAATTTTTTTTTTTGTTTTTGTTTAATTTACAACACTTTCGTAGTTCTTAAGTAAATCGGCCAGAACGTAAATGTGAACAGGAGTTCTAGAATTTCACATGGACTTATTGGTGGGGGCCATGTTTACTGAAGAAGAGTCTCCTGGCAAAGCCAAAGAATCCCAGGGTTTGAATTATAACAATAAAAAGATAAATATTTAAGGGTTTAATAAGCAAAATGTTTTTTATGAGCATTTGCTAGCATGCGATTATATTTAACTGTGTTTATATAGCATCAAGTCATTTTAAAAAGCCTCAACTTACCTTACTTCTACGGAGGAGCCAATCTGTTTGTTCAACTAGATGTAGTTTCAATCTTATGGCAGCAATTTCTCCCCATGTTGATCCTTCCTAGAGGCTGAAGCAGTACAAGCAAAATAGGTCATGTGAAACATTATAAACTCTCATCTAAAGATCATTTGCATCCCATAAATGAAGGGACAAACCTTCATTTAAGGTCTCCTTAACTCACAACATGCAGTCCAACTTTTCTCACTAACAACTTTGAGCAACTGTGCAAGCAATGTGCACCGGGACACCTGGGCAAACTGAATTCAGTGTCCTTCATATATGAAATTTTTCATCTGTTACTAGATGAGAAGCTGCGAGGATTTGGGATGACAATTCTAAAATGTCTAAACCATGTTTTTGACATTTGAAGCGTAAACTTTCACAAACCCACCTTAAGATCAACACTGAAGAGAGCACCGTGGGTGGTTAGTCCGATCTCAACGTCACTTCCTGAATGAGCAAATCAAGCTGCCTCTAATGACAGGAAATGGAAGCTTATTAACATCCGTCTGAAATGTTTGTTTCACGTGCCTTAACTATCAATTAGCGATTTAAAATTCAAAATAATTATTCAATGTTTTATACAGACGTTTAACTTCCAAAAATATCCAAAAAGTATCTATATTGTTTTACAGTAGTTACCGGAAGTTCTGGAACCAAATAGAAAAAAATAAACCTAGTTGGCGGTGACTAACTAACAACATTACCTGCCAAACTGTTAAAAGTTTTGCAATATATGCTTTGGCTTTAAAATGTCAGCTATTAAATACATGAAAACAGCTCTGACGTTTTGAATAAAATACATTTTCCTGGTTAATTTACATCCGCCGGTCCTCTTCTCTGTGGCAGGCAAATCTCGTCCTCCAACACCACGCGCAGATCCTTCGCCATCTTGACTACTGGCGCGAGCCACAACAACTTCTTCTGTTATTGTGTTAACATTCAGGCTATGTGTATTACTGCCACCTTCTGGTTTGGTTTGAAAATTACTGTTTGTTTTTTTTTAGGTGCGCTGTAATAAACTTAACCACAAAAATAGGGAGATGCACATGGAGAGTGTTGAAAGTAATGTCGCTCAAAGCTGATTGTTTAAAAAATGTTCACATCCCACAGAGAATTAGAGAACATAAGATGCATTTAGTGGTCAGAAAGCTGGCGCAACCTTGTGGAGGAGTTGTGAGTAACTCTTCTTTACCACATTGCTTTTAGTTTTAATTTAATATTTAACATACTTATGACTGTTTTTTTTTTTCTTTTACCATTTTGTGTTGTGTTTGGGTTAAATATCCTGGTTATACCCAAAGCCAGCTAAGTTTCAACTATCTGACACACGGTTAACAATTTCTGCTCCAAGGTCTTTGCTGAAATCTGTCGCTCTTGGCATTATTTTAACGTACAGTTGCAATCTGTCAAAAGTCATTTTTGTCATGATAGTATCTTTTCCCAAACATTCTGGGTGCCCTTTGAAAATGTCATTGGAGATATAAGAGCTCATAAACAAGACTGTTTGAGAATGCCAAGGCCTTGGGGGAAATAATATCAACTTGTAGTAAAAAGAGACATAATATGTCTACCTAAGTCAGTCAACTATACCTGAAAGAAACATTTTACATATTGAGTTGAACTGTATTTTTTTTATTTTGGGTAATAAATCAGTGTAAAAGTTGCTCGGTACAACTGTTCTCCACATTTTTGAGACTTATTTGTTATATTTGAAAACAGCATGTAGCTTTCATTCCATTTCACAACGTGTGCTGGTCTGTGACATTAGATCTTAGAAAAGATTCATTGATGTTTACAGTTTTTTTAATGTGTAACAGGCAAAAGGGTTATTAGTAATTTGGCAAGGTACAGCCAAATGTGACAGAAATTGGCTACAGTTCAAAACTGGAAACATACCACTCAACTAAGATAAAATGATTACATACTAAGTATACACTTGTCCATATGTAGTCAGAGCAACAATTAGAAAGCTTAAATTAACCCAGGTAATTTGCTAATCTATTGTCTCACATACTGTCTGAAATTGCTGGCAAATGCCAGATAACACTAACTGTCCAATTGTGATGTAACAAATTATGCTCTCTAGTGTTCAATCAGTAATTTCGTTACAGAAAAAAAAAAAAAAAAGTCATTAGTTGTTTTAGTTGTTTGTCATGCAGCGGGCATGTCAGTCTCAGCCCGGTGGACGATGTTCAGGTGGAGCAGGGATGTTGCCTTGGCGAGCCATTGTTCCCGGCAAAAAATGTCCACAAAGGCCTTTCTGAAGTTGTCTCCTGAGAGAGTGTACAAGGCCAGGTTAAAGAATGTGTTGAGTCCCGCCAGAGGCCTTGAGATAATATAAGCTGCATTCACGACATATTTCGTGCACTTTGTTGTTGAATTTGTTCGAATTTCCACCCACAACACTCGTAAGATGTGGTACGGCAGGTAGCACATCGCAAACACCACCAGGATGAGGACGATGACACGCCGTGCTCGCATCCTGCAGGGACTGGTGGGGCTGGATCCACTAGTGAGCCGTTTCACAATGCCGATGTAACAGACGAACACCAGCATTGAGGGTAGGGCAAACCCAAACCCAGTGAGCAACCAGTTGTACACCCGAATGCTACCGACTGACTCTATGTTAGCAAAGTCAATGCAAAACGTCATGTTGTCCTTGTGGGTCAGGGATATGATGGTAAGCATTGGTGTGACTTCAGCAGCAGAGACGATCCAGACAACCAAGCAGGCAACGATTCCCCAAACCTTCTGTTGCACCTCTATCACTCTCAGCGGCTGGATCACCACCAAAAAACGGAAAACCGCGACACAGGACAAGGACAGGATGCTCCCGTACAGGTGGAAATGAAACGCAAACCGCACAAAGCGGCACATGAAGTCGCCGAGCATCCACGATTCACCGTTGCTGTAGTAGTAGACCAAAAAGGGCATGGTGAGGACATAGAAGAGATCCGTTAGCGCCAGGTTGACCATGATGATGCTGCTGCTCTTCCATGGACGCAGCTTTGCCAGGTAAATGCCTATGGATGTAATGTTCCCCACGAGGCCCACAACAAAGATGATGCCATAAGCAACAGATAGGTAGTAACGTTTCAGGAGCACTTCCAGGTCCGTGCAGCCGTCATTGAGCCCAGCCATGGAAAAGCCCTAATGGAAAAAAAAAAAGAAACACTCTAGGTCATTACCAGAAAAAGGTGGCACAACATTTATTTTGTCCTAAAAACAAAAATGACCTGAGAAAGGGACATTGGCCACGATAAGCTGCTTATTTTTTGACGAGATATTGGCACATCCTAAACCTAATGCTAACATCAACCTATTGCTACATTTAAATTAAAGCTAAAGTCTAATCACAACTAAATCTTATGCTTTAGTTAAGTTTCCTAAATTCACATTTGAATCCACTAAGTCGAATTAATGTTAAAGTCAAGCTAAAACTTGTGGCGGAGAAAGTTTCTGTAGTCAGAGTTTACCATTTTATTTAAGTACAACTTGGCTTTTAAACAGAAACATTATCATTATCAACATTATTTACTCAAACACAGCAAGTTACATTGGTTTACCTGGTTAAATTCTTTAATTTATTAGTGTAGAAGTTAAGAATGGCCAAGGAGCATCTGGTTGAGGACGTTTGAAACAAGAATTTAAGCTAATGATAAAGTCAAGTCTGATAGCTAGCCAGCAGGCGACGACGAGCGCTTATTTTGTTTTCTTTATAGCAAGAACAACAAACCAATGTGAGAAAAACAATATTAATTTGTTAGAATTTAGTTAATTTCAAACTGTATTTTAGTTGAGCTAGTTAGCTGAGCTTTAGCCAGGCTAAAATGTAGTTTCTAAATATAAGTGTTAAACTTGTGTGGCTTTGACAAAACAAAAATAAATAAAAAAAAGAGCGAAAGAAATCAACAGAAATAATTATAGTCACTTTCTTACGGGATTATTGGTTAAATCCTAAATTAGTTTTACGAGTTTGCTGAAAAATTGTAGGCAATTCAAAGTAAAGGTAGATTTTTTTACACAACTTTTTGAATGTGCTACTGCTTAATTTGTAGAATAATATTGTGTTATTGTTCACTAAAAAAAGCTTGGATTGCAAAGGGTGATGTTCGGAACACAGATATAAACATGTTCACAAGCCAATAGCCAGACCAAGGTTGTTAGGGTCACCAACTATACAGGTCTAGGTTAGGTTGTCAACACTGTTGTCTGAGTTAAAAAAAAAAAAACTAGATTTGAAACTCTGCTCCCATATCTGTCGTTACATGGTCAGCAGCAATTACTGAAGGAGGAAGAAACGAGAAAGCGGGACTGAAAAGCAAGAGGTGAGCAGAGCGAGCAAGAAAGGAAACAATCACGCCGCCTCAGTGGGAAAGAAACAAACAATATCTCGTTTCCTTGTCAACAGGTTGGTTTGTGAAAGCCTCTCAGGATCTCACAGCTGTAGCTCCGCTTGTGAAACATCTCCTGTTATGGATTTGAGATGTGCAGCTTACATGTCACAAACTGACACAGACGTAAAGGTAGGAACATTTGCTACTGCCGCTGTAATTCGCATCAAGACATTTCAAAATCACGGTATATATACATTTTCTTTTTTTTTTAAACTTACTTTTAACTACTGCTTCCTCATCAGCTTGCAGCCAAAGTCCTCAAATGTGTTGTCTTTGTTTTCACTGCCATTCCCTCATCTCCGCACCTCCCACTCACTACACTTCCAGTCTTCCACACCCCGGGGGGAAACTCCAGCATTTTTTTTCAGCTTGCAGGCGCACCGTTGCGTGATTCACCTTTAGCCGTCTGCGGCACAACATTCCTGTGTCACACTTAGAACCGATCAAGGTCCGGTTTCATGCAAATTAACAGGAAACGAGTGCGAGAGGTTTAATTTTGTTTGCTCAGGAAACAAGGGCCTCAATTGTTCATTTTTCTCTCGAGACGACACACGGGGCTGCGGAGGGTTTGGCACCTGGCATGGACCGGCGCTCTCAAGTTTGTCATTAAAATAACAAGAGAGAGTGGGAAGTTTTGCAGAAAGCAAAGGCTCATTGCGTTAATCCGCGACCAGCTCAAAACAAATTGCTTCTATTGACACAGATTTTGAAGGTCAACGTTTCTTTTATTTCAGACTATTGAAAATTCCAGACTATTTTCAAAGGATTGTTTTCACAAAATAAGTATTAGATTAAAATTGCCCAATTTAAAAGAAAACATCACTTAAGAAAAAAAACAACAACAAAAAAAAAGTAATGCTGAGTTGCAACTCGTAAGCATGGTGGTGGCGCATCATGCTGTGGGATTGCTAGTGGTATCACAGAGTGAATTGAATAATTAGGTGTAAATTTATACTGATTTCCTTTGCTAAAATAATTTAGAATAATATTTTTTTGCAGCTATAGGTTCCAACTAGGCACATTATCCCTGAATGTTTTCCCAACTGCGCGTTTTCTCCTGCCAGTCCTGTTGACAACCTTAATAAATGTGACCTTGTGTTTGAAGATTATTGCTCGGGTCTTTTAGCGTCAAGGCGACCGTCGCCGTTTAGTCTTCACTTCCTTGTTTGCCCCGAAGGTCTCTACAAATGCGCTGCCCTCGGAAAGCACAAGAAAAAAACAGAAAAGAAAAGAAAAGAAAAGGCAGAGGTAGGAAGGAGAAGTTTTGTTTTTTTTTATTATTATTATTATTTAATTTATTTTTTTTACAAAAGACAAGCTAAAATTGTGTAAACTGAGTTTTGGAGATCCAACTAAATTGTGACTCCTTTTTTTTTTTTTTTTTTTTTAATGCTGAGGGGATGAGGCGTCTTTGAAGCAGCAGCTGAAGGGAGCTTTCATTGTACAGATAAAAATCATCCGAGTTCAGAGAGAAAAAAAAAAAAATTAATGTCAAAGATCAACCCCAGCGCCTTAGAAGCATTTCACAGGAGGAGGAGGGAGAAGAAGGAGAGGAGGAAGAGGAGGGGAGGGTCTTTGGAAGCTGTTAAACAGATGGGGCCCGAGACGGAAAATGGTTCCGTCTACAACTTGGGCATCCTGGCGGCGTTGAGGCGGACAGACACGCAGGAGGAGCCTGCCGCATAGCGCATCTCCCTCAGCATGCCGCTCCACTGCTTCTTGTCGTCCTCGTACCTGACAGGAACAGGAGTAGAGTTGCAACATGAAAACAAGTACAGTACTTAAAAAAATAAAATAAAATAAAATAAAAAAGGGATTTTGGAGTGTATTACCTATTCGTAATTCTAATAATTGAAATTTAAATGAAGGAAGTCAGTTTGGAAAGCTAATGGGTAATAGTAGCTACATTTTAGCATCTCTTTGGTTCAGTGTTGCATTATTATTCATCAACAATAAGGCAGGTTTTAAAGAGTATATTTATCTAAATGGTAAAAGTTAGGAACCTGCGTTTGGAAAAGTTTTGTTGTTGGAGACGAATTTGAGTTTGTATCCAGCTTTAGTCAGCTTAGCCACAGTGCTAATGCTAATCTGAAATATACTAGGGCAGCAGAACCAAGTGAATATGAAATATTTAAAAGCAAGAATGTAAAGTATAGAACATAAATACGCATTTAGCATTTTTGTTGGTTTTCAAAGTAGATAAGACATTTTAAAACTTAGTTATAGTAATCACATGTTGGACTGTTTTCTTGGTATAAAAGGCAGTTTTATTGGGAATATATAATGAATGAATGTTTGGTCACTTACTGCCAGACATCGGTGACCTCTGTGGGAGCCACCTCCTTGTTCTCCATCTGAACCATGGCGAAGCCGCCCACGGCGTACAGCAGGCCGCCGGTGCTCACCAGGTTGATGGAGCTCCTCTCCTGGGGGAACTCTGTGAAAGGTTCCCACCTGCGGAGACACGGCACAGCAGCGTAGGATCGGGACCGTCACACCGCTGGTACACACCTGTCTGCGCACTGTTCAACGGACGTGGTTTGGCGTAGAAAACATTGACAAACCTAATGACTGTATTTTCTTTTTCATGCCCAGGTATGTAAGCAGATTGTGTTATTTTGTAATAACGAAAATAATTTAAGAAACCCCCTAAAAAACTAAAGTAAAATTCACACTTTTTATGTACATCCTAGCATTATCAACGCAGCAAAGCTAGCCGCAACAGAAAACTAGCAAAGATGCAGCTGAAAACTGAAATAAATCTTCTCTTTAAAAGATAAGAGATTACTAAAATATGTTAATTTTGTTTAACCGTATGGCTACCATTTAGGCAAATAAATATTATGTATTTAAAAGTTTATAATACCGATTATGTTGAGGGGAATTGCTTTAATATTGGTGATTATAGCTGGCAAAAAAGGAATGATTAGGGTACGTTTGCAGAATATGTAGCTCTGTAAAAAGATAAAGCATAACCACCTTTATTAGGTGGTAGAAAATTATGCTAAAAAAAAAACAAAACAAAGAAGGCATGGACATTTTATGAGTTGAACGTACTTGTTTGTTGTGAAGTCGTAGGCCTCACATGAGGCGCTGAGGCCCTCCTCGTTCACTCCGCCGGCCACCACGATCTTTCCCTTGTGGATGACGGCTCCGAACATGGCTCTGGGTGTCTTCATGGCCGCCATCTCCCTCCACTCGGACTGCTTGTGGTTGTACACAAACACTTTGTTGAGCGCTTTGCTGCAGGGGGAGTCGAAAGGCGTCAAAGATCAGCTAGAAATGTCATTTTTTTCACATCAAACATCAGAAACTTGTCCTCTTTTTTTTTTTTTCCTTCAACAAGGCACTGACAAAAAGAAAACCTCTGAAAGAAAGAACAGTTATAACATGGAAGCCCAACAATAAGATAAAGACACAATTAGTGTCATTTTGGACTTGAATGACTTAAAAAAATGACTTGAAATATTAATTTGAATGAAACAGGAAGACAATGTCAACCGTTAACATTTTGTCATATTACACCCACCAACTTGGACGTATCTTTAGGTTTTATTGGCAGACTGACAAAATGTCACATAATTGTGAATTGGAAAGAATTGTTTTTACATATGAAATTAAAAATTCACCACGTTCTGCCGTAAATTAAATCCACTGTGTGCAAATTTGGCCAACATGGCAGCAGCAGCAGGATGCTACAGGAATAAACACACTGTATTTATTAATGCAGTGTGTAACTTAGAGGGGTTTTAGATAGGGGAAAATAATCTAGTATTTTTATATTTTTGGTCAAAAAATTCTATGTTTTGTTAAAATAACTTAAAATGTGTATTTTATCGGTTATTTGTTTGATTCTTTTGTCTAACAGCTCAGTTTTCTCCTTCGCCATCTGGTTACTGGCAGCTAAAACTGCTGGACTATAATTAGTCATAGCATTTAATTCAAGTAGGTTTATTAGCCGTAGCATCATCATGCCTGGAAAACATAGTGCGATTTGTGCACCAGTTCTGTGGAAATAAACAGTAGTTATGTGATGCCTGTAAAAAAAGAGTCGCAGGTTAGGATTTTCCTGTTATTGTTGTGTGTTCGAAAACCCTGGACTGTGGTTCTGTAATTGTTGTCCGAGATGTGTATCCTGCAGTTTTCCCGGCTCGCAGCATGATGGATCAGGAACAGCAGCTGTTCGCGACTTTAGCGCGGATACACAGACACATCCACACACACACACACTCACTCACTTGTCATCTGTTTTTCCTCCGATGCAGTAGATCAGTCCTTTGTGCGACACGACGGCGTGGCCGTGAATCTTCAGAGGAAGCTTCTTCGTTTCAGTCCATTTCATCTTCCTAAAGAATGCCACATGTGTGGCAATATTAAAATATGGTGCAATATTCGGTTATATTTCTGTCCAAGTTTAAACAACACTTTAGTTATTACATTGAATCCCGAGTTTTGTTTTAACACAATCGTTTACACATCATAAATTTGCATCACGGCGAAGCTCATTAGAGAACGTGAGACTAAATAAAAAAACATATTTACACATATGGATTTATATACACTTTTTTTTTTAGTACTAAGAGAGCTGTTTATTTTTCTGAAGTTAATTATCACCTGAAAAAGTGTGCATGAAGTGAGAGACACAGTGGGGTAGGGGAAAGCGAATGTGAGAAGAAGGCGTAGCATGAAAAGAAAAAAGTAATACCACTGACTCAACATCGTAGCACATCACGGTGTCCAGCGACTCGTTGGTCTGGAGGTCCTTTCCAGCCACAGCGAACAGCAGGTTCTGGCTCTCACCGATGTTGAAAAGGCATCGTGGAGAAGGCATGGGTGGCATGGCAACCCACTCAGATGTGAGGGGATCAAACTAAGGTGTGAACAAATGATACAATAAAAGAGAAGAACCCTTATATGTATTGGTTACTGTGAAAAAATAAGCATGAAAGGTCCCATAGGCAACATAGATTTTCAGTAGACCTTCTGTCTACTGAAAATGTATTTGTTTTTTGAGTTCTTTAAATCCCCTAAATTCACATTGTGTGAATTTACCCAACTGAAGGCTAAATGGCCCAACAACTTATTTGGGTAATTCAGGAGATGCTCACCAAGTAGAAGTAGCATTGCAAAGGCACGTCCTTGTTATCCTCATCCACGAACAGTCCTCCAATGATGTAGAGCTGGTTCTGTTGCGTCACCAAGCTAACGTGGTTACGGGGGACCTGCTCTGACATAGCAGCAAGGAAGCACTCGTTCTCGTTGACGTCGTACGCCACCGCTGCTGTGTCATTGATCATCAAGACGAAGTCGCGAGCGAACATGCCATGTCTGCGGTCGTTATTGAGGAATCCGGGGAATGGGCTGTCTTCGTCCTCTCCTTCCTTGCCTGCTCCCTCCTCACCCTCTTTCTTCACGGGTTTGTCGGGAAGTTTCCCCTTGAAGGCATCCTTGATGACCTGGATCATCTTCTGGAGTTCCGGGTCAGCTTTAATGATCTCGTCATTCTCCACTTTTTCTTTGAAGTACTTCTCCGGCATCAGTCGGAAGCGGATGCAGTTGAAGGCGTCCTTCAGGATCTTAACACGTTTCTCCTTATCGTGGCGGGCCCAGGCCATGACCGCCTCAAACACCAGCTCCTCTTTCTCAACGTTCAGCGAGTCCCCGCCAATGACGGCGAACAGTTCATGGGCCGCAAGTTTTAGGAATTCCTCATCCTTGTGAAGAAGCTCAAAGCGATCTGCGATGTAATTCCGTGCTGCAACGGCGAGTCTGGGACAGCTGAGGACCAGGCCCATTCTGAAGATGGCCATGCAGTTACCCAGCGAGAGTTTCTTCTGAAGATAATTGACGCAAACTGTGAAGACAGAAGGGATTTGGAATCTGTTTGCCACAGCAATGATATCCTGCACATTGTCATCAGTGAGGTCAATCTCAGCCGAGTAGAGGTACTGGATAATCATGTCCAGGACAGAGGGGTTGATGTCATCTAAGACTACCTCTTTGGTGTTTTCCACCTCCTTTCCATCCTCGGTGAAGAAGATATCCCTGAAGTAAGGGCTGCACGCGGCAATGATTAGCCGATGACATGGGAAACTACGGTCGCCCACTTTCAGGGTACAGTCCACAAACTTGTTCTCATTGAGAAGCTCCTTCAGCCCGTCTTGGAGCAGAGTGCTCTGAAACAGCCGCAGCTCCTCCTTGATGGCGTTGGGGTCCATAGCTTGTCAAAGAGGGGTAAGGACACCAAAACTAAAGTGTGTATGGACAACAGAAGGAGGTGGTCGCCCAAGGTCCTTTTGGCAGTAAGTCCTGGCTGGAAAAGGCTGAGCAGAGAAAGGGTTCCTGGTGTGAAGACCGAGCAATTCAATCCACCTCCCTCTAAAAATAGCTCCCCCTAACCCCAGCATGCTTCAGTGGAATCTCAATGGGCCAAATCAGAGAACAGCCCCAGCGTTGGACTCCAGCACCTGCCGCTGCAGACTGAAAGAAGCAACTGCTGGGATATTCGGCTGGAGACACGCCACCATGATTCAGCTCCCAGAGTGTCATGTGGTCCATTTACAGCAAAGACAATGCTGTCAAAGCCCCCTAAATAGCTCCTGTATAGCTAAAGTTACACATGAGAGTGAGGATATTCAGAGCACCGGCTGTCATATTCAAAAATACGTGCTGTTCTGTAGACGTCAATTCATTTTCCAGTCCGACTGGAGTTTAAAATCACCTAAAAAAGTGACCCTAGACACCTCAAGAGTAGAGATCCCACTTCAAGAGGAATAAGTAATCACAGCACTAGTCTAAATTAGATAAGATTTGTCTTATTGTCATTCACTGCTTCCCAATTTTTCAAATTAAAGTAAATAGTTTGACTATTAACCTTTTCGACTGTAATACAGTGATTAACATTTCACATGATCTAATTAGCTCTAATCCTGTTATAAGTTGTCCACATCCACAATCCGAAAAAATATTTGGACATGAAAGGTTTTGTTTATCATAACGCGTGATTTCCTCATTATCTGCATGTTGCATACGCTTTATTTTCTTGTTACCCATCTTAGCGTTAATTAGCAGACACTGGAGAGACACACTGAGCTATAATTGGACCTAAAAAGTTTCTAGTGTGGCAGCTGTGAGCAAAAACAGGTGAGAGTCACACAAACAAGTGGCAATTTAAACAAATTAGCAAGATGAGGTTTTCATTGTATTTGTCCTGTGTGCATGTCTCAAAACAACACAGTCGGAGATTTTCATTTTAGAATTAGAAACATGTTTCCTTTCGTTGCTGATATAAAAGACATCTGGGTGCTTGCACATCTTTCCTGTGAAAAGGTAATAAATGCCATAAATAATGTGTCTGAATCGATAGCCGCTTATTTGATTCGGTCTTATTTCTGCAGCCTGATGATGAAGTTTGAAGAGGCCGTAGAGTTGGGCAACATTTCTCTGGCGGACTGCACTAAAGATAGATCAGACTGCGCCACATGTCGAGGAGTCGCTAAAATGTAATTTAAGCAGAAGGGGAGAGCTGATATGCATAAGAGAGATCTGCTGCTTCCTTAAAGCTACAGTGATATTTAGGAAAAACTAGACTGTGTTGCAGTTACACTGACTTTCAAAAGTATTCACACTATTTCCATATGTTTAACAGGGATTTTGTATGACAGAAAGTTGTGCATTTTGTCTTGTAACATGGAAGGAATTTAATAGTTCTCAGTTTATTGGCTCCGGCTCAGTCAGATTTTTAATTAAATTTCAATCAAGACTTTGACTAGGCCATTGTAACACATGGATGTGCTTTGATCTAAATTATTTCATTGTATATTTAAATAAAAAAAATAAAAAAAATTCTCATTATTTTAATTGTAAAGGCTATTGTTGCAGGAAGGGTGGATGCTGTATTAATATGAATTTTAATCACAAAATTCATTCTCCCACCTGAAATATTAGTCATTAATGAGCATTTCACATATTTTAATTAATATCTGATTTATTTCAATGGTCGACACTTTTAACCAAGCATTACACAGTACAGTAAAGTACACATTTCTGCAGTCAGTACATTTGGGTATTATAAAAACAAACAGCCTCCTACTGAACTTGAAGCTTCTAATTCAGAGGCATGAGCACATGTTGCCCAGTAGAGGGCGATATGTGCGTCAGTTTAACAGTTTACCTCAAGTGGAAGAAAGGATGAAGAAAAAAATAAGAGTCACAGTTTATATTATCGAAAACAAACAATGGTACACTATTATTTCACGAAGAGAAAGTTGTTTTTAATGTTTGCACATCAGTGTGAAGAAGTCTTCCACCGTCTCTCAGGTTCTTTTAGTTTGCGTTTTTTCCATGAGTTTTGCTTTAGACTCTTTTTTAATTTTAATTAAAGTTATGAACTAGATGAATGTAAAATATTTTACTCTGTAATGCAGAAGCTCAGAATTCGAGTCTCGAATGTGTGTGTTTTGTGCAGCTGAACGGTTGCCATGGGAGATTAAAAGCTTTCTCGTTGCCGTGGGAGATTAAAAGCTTTCTCAAACGCGCATGAAAGAATCAAAGCACCACTCCAGGTGTGTTTTTGACAAGGGAATAGGGTCTTAACATCGCGTAAAGCTACAAAAAGTTGATTTTACATAATACTGCCCCTTTAATACATGTTTTAATTTAAGTTCTGCATTCAGTTTTGTGTGGACAAAACAAATGGCTCCTGCATAACTTGCTAAAGGGCATGCATTCAAACATTAATGTGGATTGAATTTATATATTTACATAGTTAGTGTGAAAGAGAACAAGTTTTAGTTATAAAGGTGAACCTCTATGTTACTGGCTCTGACTTTTAGAACCTATATAAAAGTACTAACAGATAGTTTGGCTTTACACCGTACTGATTCACTGCTGCTGCTTGTTAAGTTGCAGAGTTATGATTGTCCACGTTGTGCAAACAGTATGTTATTGTTTTTTCACTATCTTCACAGCACTCACCGAGTATGAGGGGAAAAAACGTAATGAAGTGTAGGTGAGAGCTCATCGGTATACCTGAGTAGAAACAATCACTAAAAACAAAAAACAACACGAAAAGCTCTATAACACATTTTTTTTTTTTTTTTTTACAAAATCGGTTTTGTGATAAGTTGCAAATTATAAAAAAATTTTTTTTAAAAACTGGTGTGTGTGGGTTTTGCCTGAGAAATTTTGACCCATCTTTCTGCAATCTGGTGGAAAATTGAAGAAGAAGAAGATGCCTTCAATCAGCCTCCTGAAGAAAACACAACATGCAGGAAGGTTAACAGCTCAAAACATGAAATCTGTGGTAGCATTTTAACAAAATCAGAATACAAAAGGAGGAGCACCTGCGATTCTGGACACCACACATGTTCTCTTACACTCCTCCTCGGTGTCGAAGCGGTTACTGTTGCCGCCGCAGCCTCCGTACCAGAACTGGGCGCAAGCGTTGGCCTGCTTGTCGTAGTACCAGCGGATGTTATAGTCTCGACATGTTCCCTGGTCCAGAACCAGCCTGCAGCGAGGGTCCAGGGGTACGGTCTCTGCGGGAAAACGTCATGCGATGAGAGGTAAAACATACACACACACACACACGTGTGAAAAAAAAAAAAAAAAAAAAAAAAAAAAGAGATGGCTGCGGTAGAAATCCACCCCCAGAGTGACCGTTTCCGCTCCGGTTCTTCAAGAAGGAGCTGGTTCCACAATAATAGCCGCAGTACTTCAAAAATAATTGGCCTCGCTGTTCCTCGCTTCGCTGCACACACAGCATGAAGATACATCAAGCGAAGCTGTGTCCTTTCTGCCACCGGCTCACTAAGACACACCGGCCCACTGCTTTACAGGAGATTCTAATCATGTCGCCGCACCGCAGTGGTTCCAGCATCCCCCCCCCCGTAATGACTCTGACTGTCAGAGGTGGAGGGTTTTAGCGTTGTGTGTTATTAGCAGTTGTTGCTGCTTCGCTTTGCATGCAGTTATCCCAGCTGTGGCTGCTTGGAGGGAATTCTTCATTTTATTTCAGGTCTGCCCAGTAAAGATTGAAAAATTGGTGTATTAAAAAAAAAAAAATAAACAGTAAAACCTTCTTGTGTCTATTGTATAGGACAGAATTAGGGTCACTTGGGCAAAAAAAAAAAAAAAAAAAAAAACACCTTTTCTTAGTAAAATGACAGAATTCTGTAGACAGAAAAAAACAGGAGCCAATTTCTGCAACCAATCTCAGAAATTTTCCAGAGAAAAAACACAAGAAAACTTCTCAGTTTGAAAAAAATCTAAAATTTGCTAGGATTAACTAAACTTTTGAGATTAACCTCAGAAATATTCTGGAGAAAGATATGGAAGTTTCTAACTTTGAACTTTTGGAAAATTCATAAATTTCCATTTTCTTCCTAGAAAATTTCTGAGATTAGTCTAAAAGACTTTTCGGTGGAAATGTGCTCCTTAATACGCCGCTCCAGAATTCTGAGTCTGAAGTCAGATTTCTGAGAGGAAATTCAAAACTCTGAGATTAAGGGAGTTTGTACCTTTGGGCAGAGCTGGCCTTGGCGAGGGAACGAACGCCACAGAAACACCTGAGGATGATATGCTGATATTCGTAGAAGATGAAGATGAGGAAGACGAGCCCCCTCTGGCAGGAGGCGGAGTTTTGTAGTCGGAGGTGCCGCTGTTAAACGTGTCCCCGCGTTCACTTCCTGAGGTGGTTATCACTGTGGTTACGCGTTGCCCTCCTTCGCCCTGAAGGAGAAAGGAAAAACAGAGATCACTGCGAGTTTATAGAGCTTTAATAATATCCATGTTTGTTCCGTACATGAACAGTGCTGGAGCCTTTACTCCCATGGCTGTGGGTGCCAACACCAGCCTGCTGGCCGCTGAGACGGTCCTGCTGAGTTATGGGCTTGTAACCATAGCCACCGGTGGCGTAGCTCCCGGTGATCCTGTTCCCGTTGTTTCTGTTGTAGCCATTTGTTATCTGGTTGAATATCGGGGCTCCGGTTTCGTCCTCGCAGAACTGACTGACCAGCTTGGACTCCAGAGCTGGAGAAGCAAAACACACGGAGAAGAGGATGCTGAAGGATCGCTTCCAAATCTGTCAGGCGAGTTCATATCGTCACTGCAGAATATTACATAAGCGTGACTTTTTGAGTTGGAAAGACAACTCAAAGAGTCAGTGGTGTCCAAATCTTTTGCCATTCTGAAAAAAAAAATGTCAGTTTGAGAATAGTGACGGGCCACACCTTTTTAAAATTAAAACTAAAATTAAAACTTTTGTATCATTTTCATCACTTCAATAATACACTAAAAAGACAATGTTTTAACAACACAAAGTACTGAAATTGTCGTAGAAAAGGAATCTGTAAATGATTGTCAATACACAACATAAACAGCGTCTTGCAGCGTTGCCGTTTCAAATGAGAGGTCAATATTTTATATGACTTCTTTTTATGCTTTATTGTCCTGATTTTTTAAATCCCTTCCATCAACCTGCTAAGGGACTACAGAGGAAAATGCGTTTCTCCTTGGCGACATCTGGCGTGTTTTCGTGATGCGTTCATGTTGATTAATATGACATAAATAAAATTAATAAATTCACATGTCCTGGGGTAAACAAAAAAATGAGCTGAATAACATTTTTATTAGTTTCATACTCAAACATTAGCTGGTCAGCAGCATTTCGTATCAAAACATTTCAATTTCAAAGCCACATTAATGTCCGTCGTGCCCAGAGAAAGTGCAGAAACGACTAAAATTATTCGCTGCTGCAGGGAAATCGAGGCACGCAGCGCCGCCCCTCCCCCACTTGTTACCAGAACACCGGCCAGCTGGCTGGGATAAAGTTACCGAGCTATCAAAGAACAATACCGTAAATATAACGCAGCCTAAAGCTCTTGGCGGGTGACCATCTGGGGAGGAGGATGGTTTGGGTTTGTGTTAGCCTTAGCATAAAACATTGCTCTCTGGCTACATTCATGCTTCCACAAACACAGCCTCCATCGTTCACCGCTGCCAACGGTGGACAGCAGAGCCAACCGAAGGCCTGATCCCTTCACTGAGCCACAACAGGACAGTTTATCCAGCAAATCATGTAGGATGACTTCTATTGCTACTGTTTCGACGCTCAAGTCAGTACAAAGTAAAGTAATGTAAAGTGTTTTTTTTTTTTTTTATGGTTAAATAAGCAAGATTTTTAAGAAATACTGCAAAGAATTTACTATTTTGTTTTTACACAATTAACTTTAGGATTAACTGGATTAGACTGAATTTTAACTTTATCGAAATCCTATAAAATAGCAAAACCCATATGAGACAGAGATGGCTATCGTCAGTTATAGCAGTTGACATTTTATTTGCTCTTCTCTCACTTTGTTTTTGTAGGCAAGCATGTCAATGCTAGCATAAAATGCAGAGAAATTCCAGGGTTTTTAGCTAGCTAGCATTGCTTACATTCGTTAGTTTGATCACCAAGCACAACAGTTGCAACACTATTGGCAAAAAAAAAAAAACAGTTGAATTAACCATAATGCACTAAGAATAAATATTAGTTCCACTAACGCAAAAAGCACCACACCAACACGGTAAATAACAGAAGCTAATGCTAAAGTGCTAACCTCAGTTCAAATAATATCTGCCCTTGAAAGACTGCAACCCTGAGCACATAATAAATGATATATTTTACATGTTCTATAATGCCTCTAGATATTCTATTTATGTTTATATCTTGTTTTATTATGTTACTGTATGTTTCTTGTTTGAAATTAAACTGCAAAAAGAACATAAAGAAACAAAACTGCTGTGTAAACAGTGTTTACCCACTTCAAAATAAGAGCATGAATATAAATGTATAACCACTTGAAGGTGTTGAACTTTATTCAGTCAACTAAACTAGCACTGTAGAATGTATCAAGAAAAGCTAATTTAGGGGAAGCTAAGAGAGCTAAATGTTTTCAAAGTTAGCAAAAGAGTTAATAGATTAGCGTCACTACTAGCGCATTAGCAGACGTGTAACTTCCACTGACTATTGGGACGTCATTCTCAATTGAGCATAATTATGAAGTGAAAGAAAAACGATACAAAGCTTTCGGAAATCGTTACCAAAATTCTGAAAGCGTGTCGGGGATTCATACTCAGGCCTCCTTTATTTTAATACCCTGTATTAATACATACATTTTGCTGCCAATCGTCATCAGAAATCATGCAATAAGTAAACACCAGTAGCTTAAACCTCTTTTTGACCATCCTTACATTTCATCATGTAATGTTTTCTTTAGCTCTGACACCAAATGTGTTTGTTTTGGTGACTTCCGCCTCTGGAGGGAGTCACAAATCAGAAACCAAATTAAAATTTATGGGGTAATACGCTGTGCGCTAACATGGAGTGTGACATAGAGATGAGATACAAAAGGAAGACAGCTGCAGAAGCAGCAGGGGCAGGAGTGCAACGAGAGCAGAGGCGCTGCATGGTGGGCCGTCACTTCGGAGAAATCTGATGTTCAGTAGAGCCTGATAACGGTGCGTCACAAACGTGAATGTAGTTACAAACACTAAATGGTTTTGAAAAGCCTGGAAGAGGATTGTGATAGTTTAAGGGGCACGGTAGGTAAAAAGAAAAACAAAGCAGAAAAGCAGCACAGAGGGCCGTGGTAGGTCTGGAGGAGTTTCACCGCACAGTTCAAATATTAGTTGAAGGCTTCACAAATATAGTATTAGGGCCACTATAAGAAAATAAAAACAAATTTCGAGAATAAAGTTATAAAATGACGAGAATAAAATTGAGATTTTATTGGGATAATATGATGCCTTTGCGTACGAGTTTATTCTGTTTTTTAGTTAATGTTTTTTTCTTACCGTGGCTCAAAGACTCCATCGCAATATTTAAATATTTCTTTGTAAAAAAAAAAAAAAAAAAAAAAAAAAAAAGGAAAATCACCTGGCAAAGTGTTGAAGTCATCGATCAGGAACATGTGCTCGCTGTCCGGGTCCGACGCGATCATGTTGAGCTCTCTCAGGAAGTCGGCCTGCGTTGGATCCGACGTGTTCACAATCCCCAGGGCGAACATCTCGATGTTAGCAGCGTGGGCTTCCCGCACGGCTATATCCAGCTTGACCTGGTCGCGTTTGTCCGTCTGCCCGTCGGTAATCACGATGGCCACCTTGCTGACGCCGAGGCGGGAGCTATAGAAGGCCTCCTGTGTGGCTTTCCGGATGGCTGTCCCGGTGTAGGTGCCCTCGCCCATGTACGGGATGTTCCTGATGGCCTCCTTGATGTCCTCTTTGGTGTTGTAGCGGGCCAAGTTGAACACCAATTTCACCTCCAAGCTGTACAATAACAAACCGATCCTTGTGGCGTTGCGGCCTACCGTGACCCGATCCACCAGAGTGGTCACGAAACGCTTGATGATCTCAAAGTTATCGGGCCCCACGCTCTCGGAGCTGTCAATGACAAACACCAACTCCATGGGCCTCTCCTTGCACTTGATCCCACATCCTAGAATGAGATCATGGCTGAAATGTCACTTTGACCAGGTTTAGTAGGTGAAATCTGATCTAACCGTCTGCAGATAAGGCCAGACAGCAGCGAAACCCTCTCCCGTTACATTTTCGCTGCTAATGCAATACATACAAGCGAAAGATCAGAAGATACTTTACCACAGATCTCTTTGATCATTCGAATGATGTCCTCTCTCTGAAATGAATACATGGTCAGAACATGAGCTCATAAGTGGCTGTGGTAAATAACTGATGAGAAACAATAGGAGGGAGTGGGACTCACAGTGAGGCCTGCTTCCCCTTTTATGCCCGAAAGACCCTAAGATAAGGATGCAATGAGCTCAATCAGGAAGAAAATTGTCAAAGTGCAGAGAGCCGCAAGGTTAATCTGCCAGATAAATATCATCTTAAATAGAGGGAAGCCTTGGTTCTACATCACAACCAGAACACAATCAAAGTGTTCAAACACATTTTTTCAGTCTCAATGTAATTGCAAAACATCACTCACTGGTTGACCCGGGATTCCCGAATCTCCCATTTCTCCCTTGACTCCTTTAAGCCCCCTCTCTCCTGACGAGCCCCGGTCACCCTGACGCATAAATCAAAACAAAACAGTTGCAATGAGCCTTTACAGGTGACCCCAGGTTATCACGCGAAACGTTTAGGACAACATATCGACTGACTTTGGCTCCTGGAAAGCCCTCTCCAGGTACACCTCTGGGTCCGGTCACACCCTGGGCCCCCTGTTCGCCCTGAAGCACAAACAATGTTCAAATAGTAAGTCACAAAGCCATATTTAACCCCTACATGAAATACATAAAAATGACTTAAGAGTCAATTCATAACGACAGCCTACCTTGGGGCCTTGAAGTCCTAGTCCTTGTGGCCCTGTTGGGCCAGGTGGACCTGGTCGCCCGGGGTTACCCTGCAAAAACATCACATCCTGCCACTACTGCCGTACCATATCACTAAAATATGCACATTTATAGTCTGTGAAAATATAACTGTATTGGCACAGAAACACTTTACAAAGCTTGCAACAAAGACTAAGACGATTATTTGAATAAAATAAAAACACTTTTTGTTGATTTCCTGTTCTTAATCCCAAAATCGTTTTTAGAAAAGGTGAAGATGGGTGGGGTTATGGGGGAAAAGAGGGTTGCTATTAAAGTTAGCTTAAAATAAAAACCCATCTTTCCCAGCGTGACTCGTGTCTAACATCATTTAGTCAGCATGAACCATGCCTGACATCTGTCATTGTGATGTGCTTCCACACTTTGTTCTGCCTTTGGTAACTTTATCCGAGTCCCTAATTAAATCTTGCCCACTGCAAATGAGTGTGGAAGCACTGCGGCTTGCAGAGGCTCCGGTCTGAAGCCCACGGGGGACAAGGGTGGGATCTGTGAGGACAGACGGGGTGTTGTTCAATCAATGCCTGTTAGGACAAGTGTTCCTCATCACACATGTGTCTGTAGACCTTTTTCCAATTTGAAGGTTTCATAACCTAAGCAGATGGTTGTGGGAAAAGAAGGAAATGATTGGAGGTTTTTCCAAATGTTAAAATCTGGAAAGTGTGGCACATCTCTCCTGGTTTGTGGAACCATGTTTTGCTGGACTTACAGCTTACATTTCAAAGACAGTGTCTGTAAAACGAAGAGGTGGGCGCCCTTAACTAAAGAGCTAGCATTAACGCCAACATGATATTTAGCATAGGCTAATGCTAACGCGCCAACATCAATTCAAATCATATCAGCTCCTGAAAGAGCACAACCCGTCATGATTGGCTCATGATTGAAATTGCGAGAATGTCAAACCCTAAAATCCCGCTTTCAAATCATATCAGCGGGACTCAAGTTCAAACTTTGTCATTTCGAAGGTCAGGAGAAAGTTAAAAATGGAAACCCAACACTTGGATGAAAACAAAGATTTCAAAATGGCTGTGAATCTACCGGAGGTCCCTGGACGCCTTCCCCTGGGGGTCCGGGTAAACCTGGCGGCCCTCGGAATCCACTGTCCCCCTGAAAAGGTTGTGAAAAACACAAGATGACATTTCATCTGTTTATCAACTGTAATTCAGTTTTACCAACATTTTGTGACCAAAATATCACAGCATTATGTGTGTTATGTCATTTTGTTTAGGGAGATTTTTGGCATTACAGAACCTGCATGAACCTGCTCATAAAACACATCCTGAAAAGCGACAGAACAAAAAGCAAAAGGAGGGAGTCTAAAATTGTACATTTGTATGTTTAATCTGAAGTTTCTTGTAATGAACCAGACTTTATCTTCATTCTTTTACAGTCATTTAAATCACAACGTTGAGTACAAAAGAAATCCCTCTGCCACAGGGTGTTTGTTAGATTTGTAAAGAAATGAATTCATTTGGAGACAAACTTAATAGACACCTGGAGAACCAAACATTTAGATATTTGGAAACCAGACAGTTCTTAAAGAGGAATTGGCTAACCAGAGACTGGAAACTGGTCACAATAAAGATTTCCTGGAGGAACCCTCAATTTTAATGGCTTCAGAAGTTTCTCTCCCTTAAATGGGATTTTTTTTTGGCGTCTAGGGGTCTTAAAGGAAGGTTGTTGGTTACTCTCTGATTCTGACATATTCTCACCTTTGGTCCCGGGATGCCCACGCCCTCTGGCCCGGGTTCTCCAGGAAGCCCCCGCAGACCAGGAGGACCCTAAACAACCAATCAACAGAACGTTATCCGGCTTTTCTATCCCATACTCATTTTGTTCATGCTTCTAACAATAATGTGGAATCTAGATTACTACAAAACAGTCAGTAAAATATAGGAGCTCAACTATTATCTAGGCATTGGGGGGGATTTTTTTTTTCTAGATGAGAATATGCCTGACTATAAATATCGTCTGTTTGTCTGTGAGCTGCAGGTTGTACGGAACATCTTCGGAAACTTTTGTGTAAAAAACTGACAGACAGACTAACAGATGGATGGACAGCTGGATCTGATGAACATAAAGTGGGAAACACGAGAGAGGCCATAGAAAACTGGGTTTAATGTGTGATGAATGGTTCTTTATGTGGAGAATTATAGGCTGACACATAGAAAATGTTGTGCTTGACTTGGTTTGTTCACCATGGGGCCGAGATAGCCGTCTCCTTTGGGGCCAAATGGACCTGCGGGGCCCGGGTCACCTCGATCGCCCTAAAACAAAACAAGAAGTTTTCATACAAAGGATAATATTTAGTGCCACAGTTTACAACAAAATATTAACTTCTTCCAGTTCTCTACCTGTGGAGCCCAATCGGCCTCCCATCAATGCTGGCTCATCATTGATTTTCCAAATAAATACTGTTGAGTCATGATTTGTTTATCTAAGCCTGCAGTTTTGGTTTTTTTTTTTATGATTATTTCCATTTTAGTTCAATTTTAAGCACCAAAAAGAACAAATGTATTACCTTTGGGCCAGGCAGTCCAAAGCCAGTCTCGCCGATGGGACCAGGAGGTCCACCTGGTCCAGGATCCCCCTACAACATTTTAAGACGTGAACTTCTCAGATTAAGTTGGCAAAGATACACACACTACACATTCTTAGCCGTTTCAACTAGGTCTTTCATTATTATTTAAAGAATTGTTAAAATTATTGATTTTTTGTTTTATTTTTTTTTTTAAATACAGGATAATTTGGAAAGTCAGATATGTGTAAAACAAAATGGAGTGGTGTTATATAAGCTTCATTTTCTGCCTGTCTCCTTTTCAAACAAATAGTTATCGGACATATAACGTGGTATTTGAATTGTGAATGTGTTTGAAAAAAAAATAGACAAAAGAAATTAAAGTCATGATGAAAAAGGAAGAATATAAATGTACATAAAAGTAATTCGTTAGACTGTTGCGTATAGAGTTATTACATTAGTTTTATAACAGAAGTTTCTGAAATGTTTATTATGATAAGTAACCATGTCAACTAAAGGCTTATTTCTATGTACGAGAAGCTTTTTTTATTAATCAGAATATCCATCGGTGATTTTAAGGGATGGAGTGGGGTGTCCACAGTCCTAAAGCTTCACTCGCTCCCCCTTGTGGTCACTCTGGAGTATTTCAAGTGAACTGGAATGAAAACACCCATCAAACTAGGGTAAAAGTCTTATAATGAATAAAGCTAAACCTTTCTTGCTTTAGAACAAATTTTCTTCTGTTTGCCAAAAGCCTAGATGATAATCATATCTCAAAAATACATTTTTGTAAAGGACACCTGCTGCAGCATTAAGCATCCACACTCATACTTGACTGTGTTATTACTATATATCATTCTATAAGTTACTTCATGTTTAATTCAGACATATGTTGGGTCTTACTAGCTTAAAGTATTTTAAGTGGAAGGTTTAATTATGGCTGTAAATAAACAGAAGTCGCTGACATTCCTCCATCTGTTAAAAAACTTCAGTGCTGCATAATTAATATCTAAGCCCTACCAAGCAGGAATTTATTTTCACATTACCTCTATTACTATTTTTGCTAATCATGAACCTCACCCCAGTTTTCTTGCTTTTTCTTTTTTAACTATTTCACAGTTTGTGCCCTATATTGTACGCTACAGGAACGCTTTTTTTTTTTCCTTCCGGGAATAATTCATATTTTCCTCACTTGAACTATAATGACATCTTTGCGAAACAAGTGATAATTGCTTTCTCTGAAAACGAACTGGGATATAATTAGCACCTAAATACAAATTTGAAAAATACGCAGGAATTGCATGCTTGTTTTTTCAAAGTGTGAACTGAAAGCGGCATACCTTGGGTCCGGTGATGAAACGTCCCGGTGGTCCAGTGGAACCGGGCCGTCCCTGTGACCCTGGTTCTCCCTGATTAGAGATCCATTCAACCGTATTATTAAATCCCAACCTTTAATTAGCATATCAGTCTTTATCGTGTCATAGACTGTGTACGGTTTTAGCTAATAATGGCTCAAAGATTTCCTACCTTTGGTCCAGAGGGTCCAGCCATGCCAGGCAGACCTGTCAACCCTCTTATTCCTCTTTGGCCTTGGTCACCCTGAGCAACAATGTCAGGAACATGGTTGCTTATGCGACAATTATAACCCTATACTCATCATCATTTATTAATGAACATACAGGTCAACAAATAACCTTTCGTAAGAAATGCCAGACGTAATAAAAGAAACACCAGGGTTTCCCCGAAGGGTATTAGAAGCCTGGCGGGTCACCAGGCTTTGCTTGCCTTCCCCACCAGGTTAACTGTTGTTTATTTTAAATAATGTTTTGTATATACCAGTAACAATGACAATAACAATGGATTAAGCTAGGTTTATCGTTGGCACATTGACCTGTGCGTGTGCAACAAGTGGGTCTGTTGGCCAAATTATGATCCCTGCTCAGGCATCTCCAAATGTTTGTAACTTTTAACATTTTTAAACACAAAAACATGATGAGTCACTGCTGGACGGCCCTGGCATGTCTACCAAAAGGCTCAGCAGGTTTTCTGGTGGAAACCCTCAATACCACTTGCGTACTTTATGCACGAGGCTTCTTTCTTTTAGAAAAAAAAACAAAACAAGAAAGCGAATATGAAAATGCTAAAAGGTACGCAATGAATAAAGGGGAAAAAAGATCTTTATTCAATTCCTTTAGATTGCAAGAAAAAGGCAAAACATTCATGTCCAATATGTTGCTAGGGACCATGTCCGTTGTGGCATAAGCAAACAATCGTCAAGCACGTCAAGAAATGACATCATATTGAAAAATATAAGGAAGAAAACCTTAAACTGTTTACCTTTTCTCCCTGAGTGCCAATCCCAGGAGCGCCTTCTGGACCTCTAAGACCAACGGCTCCTGGTTCACCCTACGGCCACAAACTCCAACATTCAACAAACTTGTCGTTCACTTCTTATAGAGCTCCAGAGGAAATCCATCAAACTACCTTTTGTCCTGGAGCTCCGTCCTCTCCAGGAAGTCCAGGCAAACCCGACAGTCCTGGTGATCCTGGTTCACCCTACAGAAAGGTTTCTGGGTCTTTTCAAGTGTTTGGACTGCTGCAGACGTTGACGCCATTTTAAACTTAGGCCACATTCACACCAGACAATGACCAAACTATGAAATGAAATACCAGCCAGAATATGGATGGTCTTTGGAAGTCTTTGAAGACACAGATACAGAAAACAAGAACACGCTCCTGTATTTTGTAAGGCGGCTAAGAGACAGATGAAATTCTGGTGCTTTCTTCCGCACAGTAAGGCTGAAACTGATGATTGGGGAGCAGAAACCTCCCATGTTGGAGAGTGGTCTTGATCCAGTGTGAATGAGACCTTAAGTGACTGATTCGAGTTGGTTTTTAATTAAAAAGAACAGCGACACACCTTGGCACCGGGCTCACCAGCTCCTCTTTCTCCTGGACCCCCCACTTCTCCTGGCAGCCCTTGCTCTCCCTGTGTGGGATAAAGTTCATTGTTTCAAATGCGTTTGCAATCGTAGAACGCTACTGCTTAATGCTGAAAACTGGTGCAGTCGTCCTCTGCATTATTTACTCAAATGTACTCAATTAACTTAGATTTTATTAAGCTGTTACTGAAAATTTACTTTTAATCTTCTCCTTATTTTAAGTCAACTAATGCAGTAAAGGAAAACCGAAAAGTCCACTGGTTCTTTATCTCTATTAAAAGCTCTGCTGGATTAACACATATTCTGTGATGTGACAAGTAAATTCAATTTTGACAAAAAGTAATGTGTAGGGTTAGTGTCAGAACAAACCTTGGGTCCAGGAAAGCCCTCTCCAGGTGGGCCTCTTATTCCAGGTGGCCCCCTGGGGCCTTCTGTTCCCTGAAAGAAAGATATAAAGGAATTAAAGACGAAGGCGATACGAATTTATTTACATTTAGGCAATTTATTTAACACATTAAAATAAATTTGAATGTATTTAAAATTAAAATTGAATTTTAAATTCTAAAAGTAAAATGATCAAGTATACCTGCAATAACATCCGGGGTTCACAATCAAATGAAATCTTGGATTTTGCTTATACAGCTAAATTCTAGGTGTTCTCTAACCACAGAGGGTTAGCTTCAAAGAGCCACATCATGCTAAGATGTCACACAAAGATGCTATTGTGTTATTGGTTTATAAATTTACCATCGTCATGTCATGGACTTTTGCTACTTTGAAACACACAGACTACCCACTTTATTAGCCACGCCTGTTCTATTGCAATTTGGCACATATAGGGAGCGAAGGGTAAAAGCAACAAGTAATGGTAAGTCAGAGTAGAAAAACAGGCGTCGACATAGAAAATAACCGAATCCGGTCAACTTAAGGCTTAATGAACAATTTAATAAAGACGTTGCATATTAGCACTTAGCTTAACAACCAGCCACATACCTTTTCTCCTTGGATGCCTAGACCTGGAATACCCAGGGGCCCTGGAAGCCCTGGAGGGCCAAAATCCCCCTATAAGAATGAAGTTTTAAAATAATTATACCACATACATGCTCATAGTTTGCCAGTGAATCATGTTTCAGTTTCAGCTACAACCTTTCATTATATATAACTTTCGGAAAGTACCCAACTTTATTTGTTCCATACAGACCTAGTTTGGCTTAACCCTCCCCCCTCCCCAATATCTTCATGCCATATAAATGCTGATCATCTGTGAGTCGTAAGCTATGCTGAGAGATGCGAGTATCTGCAACACATTGCGACAAATAAAAACCTTACCTTTACAGTGGTCTCTGAATGCACCAGTAGAGTGTTAATGTTCCCACATTCAACAGCCCAAACCATAAAACTGCAATCCTCCTACACCATTCAAGCTGTAACCTCAATTCATAGCCTGTAGACTGTGACCTCCTATATAACGCCGTGCTCAGTGCATTTATCGGTGGCTCTGGCAACTTTTGGCCTCCTTCACAACAGGGCTTTAACTTTCTCGCGCTCCCTGCTTTTGTGAAGTCTTTTCAGCACGGCGCCTCATTTATGGCCTCTCTGTACTCTACCTTGTCGCCTTTGATTCCTAGGCCCAGCTGTCCTCTGGGCCCCCGTGGCCCCTCTATGCCTCGCTCGCCCTGTGAAGGCGGACAGAGAAGTTATTGCGTTTTGACTTTTTGAGATATTAGATGTGCTCACAGGAATGGCAAAGCAAGACCATATGCCACATATCAGCAATAGGGGGGAAAAAAAAAATTCTTTGATAGTTGCTTTCATAAAAGCTACACTCAGACGCATAAAAGCTTACCTTCAGTAACCTCTGTAATGTAATATTCACATAGAGCGTATAGAACTACGTTTTGTACGTGCACAGAGGGCAAGTAAAGGATTTATGATACATTTCTGGTTAAAAGCTTTGGAATAAGATTTCTGATTCCTGAAACAAAGAAGTCCATAAATGGAAAAAAAAAAACAACAACATTTACAATTTCAATTATCAGTCAGCCCAAAGCACCAAGCAACATAGCTAAACAGGTCCAATTCAAACCCACAGGACTTCGGGTCAATACCGTTTTATTCGGCCCGATAAATTCCAATATGGAGAAGTCCAGTTCAATCAAGATGTAATCCAGATGAAGTCAGCACTATCAGGTTCTGCGTATTAGTGATTTTAAAGTAGAAAACAAAAAGGCAATTCTTCTCAATTTACAAAGAGCCATAAGATTTTTAGAGGTGAACGTTTTTGGGTTTTTTTATTTTGCTTTTGCAATTCAGATTCACGTTAACTTAAAGTGTCCTTAAAGTGAGAAATTATGTAAGATTTTTATTTTTTTTTAGCTGTACATCATGTTGTAATGTTATTCCCTCAGCAGAAACGTATCCAGAGTGTTGCCTTGATTCTTTCATACATGTTTGGGAAATCCTTTCATCTCCCGTGGCAACCATTCAGGTGTTCAAAACACAGGCCGGTTGGACCTAGCTCCGCCTTCGAAGGACGAAGCTCCTCCTTGGAGCTGCAGTTTCCAAGCTTCCGCCTCGCATAGCAGGACATCCTCATCACGCCCCTTCTTAAATCCTTCAGACTAGCCAGCAGCAATTAGCAAACAATGATAGAACAACGAATCTGCTGAGCTTATTAATGCAACGCTGGTAAAAACGTTAATACAAGAGCTTTTCCGAAAAAAGCAGCAGTTTTTAAAGAGACAGAACCACAATTTCAAGGCTTAAACTTTCTTTTAAGACATATTTGATATAAACATAGCATTTTTATAACAACTGAATGTAACATAGATACTTGATTGTGCTACAAATTGCTGCTTTTTTCCTGGTAAATACATAATACTGTCCCTTTATATTGATTAGCAGAAACAGAAGCAGATCGCTGTCGTTGAAGCAGATTTACTGCACAGTTATTGAGGTAAACTGAGAACACAAAGGTGAAGCTCAGGAGGCTTTCCATAAATCACAGGGCGGTGGGCCAATTCCCAGCTTCCCCCAGGGAGCGTACCAAAGTATTCCCCTGGAGTTACCAAAACTTTTTTTTATTTGGTATAAAACCATTTGATAATCTAAAAAAATAAACTCAAGAAAAGGTCGATCGATTTTGAATAAAAAACAAACTTGGACAGAAGGCTGCTTCGACGAGCAAGACTTTGTGAATAATTCACAGACAAATGCGGCACAGGAAACAGTAATGGTTTCCATCAAACACCGCTATCCATCTGAAAGAGAGAACTGAATTTACTCCTATTTAAAAGGAGCCTCTGCCACATCTTCTACCTGGAGGAAATCTTCCCAGTCTTCCAAGGTTTTTCCAAAGTCAGGGAACAACAAAACGAAGCCCCGACATGATGTACATTAATTAGCATAGCAATGCCGCATTTGCATGTAGGCTTCCAGTAGTTTCGATTTATTGTCATAAATCCACGATCGGAGCTCAAAGCAGAAGCGCTAATGATGTGTAAAACAAAAAGAAAACGAGAAAAAAAAAAGGGTTATACTGCTGCGAATCTGGAGCTTGTCGGGGCAAGTCATGTGATGAACACTGCTTTAGAGGGAACGCCATCTGTGAGAATTCAGCCAAGTGTGCTGTTGCAAAAAGAAAAAAGAGCAAAAAAGGAAAAAAGAAAGACAGAAAAGAAAGAGAGTACCCTTGAGGGTGATCTAGCGGCGGGGAGAAACACCTTCTCCAGTTCTTATGGAGGAAACTGTTACTTTTCAGAGCAACGGCGCCAGGTGATGAATTAGAAGACAGTTCGGTGTGAGGGTATAGTAAGAATTTCACATGAAGCCTACCTCGTGTTCCAGAGTTGCTTGGTAAATATTGCAGGAGAACAAAACAAAACAAAAAAAATGATAAAAAGCAATTACGTGCGTCGCGGCTGGAAGTCGTTTTGGCAGATTACTCACGCTTCGTTTAAAGTCCGCTTCTGTCACAGCGAAGCGCCTCGATGTGACTTAGTATTATTTTACATGAATCATTTTCTGCTAAATTATTTGTGAACCAGGTGCCGAGCTGGTTACTGTGAGCTACTTTGAGGACGGAAGTAAATTGTTAAAAAGATGATTTGAAAGTTAAGTCAAGTTTATCTGTACAGCACATGTTAGCAAAAATGTGGAACAAGTGAATATTTTTCCAAACTTCAAAGAGTTTTAATCAGATTAATCAAAAGCAGCAGTGTGTTGTGTTGGCGTGTTTTTGCGTGTGTGTGTGTGTGCGTGCGCACAATGGAAACACAAAATACCATCTTCCCCCCCTGATCTTTGTTAAGAAAACAGAAACCTCACGAAGGAAGATGTGTTTCCACATGTGGGAGATGTTCTGCTTGTGTTCGACTGAGGAAACACAGACACTGTATCAGACTATAAGTTCCCTCTGACTGAATCACTGGCTGAACTGTGGGGGCGTTCTGGCCTTTTCATTCCCCGTCCCGTTTCTGAATCCTCTCCTCTCCGCGCCGAGACGTTCTCCTCTCCTCCTGTCGATCGATAGGCCGCGCCGCGGCGTGAGGTAATGGAAGCCATGCTGCTGCGCCGTGTGGGGAATTTACTGCCATGTGTTATCATGTCTCTTATCCATACACGTTGTCAATTTCCTGTCGGAATCTGGAGCCCAGACTCGGGATTTTTTTTTTTTTCCCCGTGAAGGTCAGAGGGCGACGGCAGATGGGTGAAGCGAACATGGATGCATGAAAACGGGTCAAAAGGCTGAAGCTTTTAGCTGGCTTGAGTGCATGAGACTTTCAGCAAATACCGTCTCTCCCAGGAGCTTTAGGCTTAAAAGAAAAAAAAAAACGAACACCCACTCACCTTGGGGCCAGGGATACCTTCTCCTGTCGGTCCTCTCTCTCCTTGGACTCCCTGTGGCCCCTGAGGACCCTGAAAAAAATAAAGTAAACATGTAAATGACCTTTTAAAAAAATCTATTTGGAAGGGGAGGGAACTAATTCTGACTCAAAATCAGTAGATAACAGGAAGACTGAACGTACTCACTGCAGAGCAAGAAAGTATCACATAGTACTTTTGGTCTGGTTTTGAGTGAAAATGTCTTTGTGCACTTGAAATGGCACAAAACTAACTTATAATTGACCTACCAACAAGATACAGACTGTTGCTATTAGTCAAAGTGCACAGATAGACACTAGGTGGTGCCAGAGCACATGACTTATTCCCTCCATAGAAAAACAAAAGAACCCTTTTGAAATCTTTTCTTTTTTAAAGTGTAGTGTAACAGTCCTTGTTTTGAGTTGATTTTCACATATAGAGAAGATGTTGACAGGGAAGGTGTAGGCTTCTGCTATTCTGTTTCAAATTCATCAAATTGTTCTCGTCTGCTTTATTTGAATTCGGTTTTTGATAGTTTATCGCTAGAATGACTTGAGCCATTTCTGCTGCCGTAGGCTTAAACCACTGGAGAACAAACTGACCACTTTTCCTCACTTTCTTCTTCTACTACTCTCCAGTTATGTTGTTAACTTTTTTGTTTCCTCTCCGTTATTTTTCTCTCCACAGAAGCTACGCTAATCTGGTCTGGCATTTTGTTTGGCTGCGATTCCTTCCGGGAAGGAGCTGAGATAATGACGTCAACTAATCGTTCTCCGTCTCCTGCCATTTACTTTTTACTTTCTTGAACGTCAAAACTAGCAGTAAATCAGATCATCTGTTTCTCCTTGTGCATTCTGCTCCGACTTCTCAAACACCCAGTCAGTAGTGGCAGAAGGCCAATTGTACCAAGCCAAGTTCTGGTTCTGCTGGAGGTTTCTTCCTGTTAAAAGGGAGCTTTTAGATAGAAGCTTCCTCTGAGTAACTAATTGAACACAGAATACTGCTAGATAACTAGGGCTATGTGTACCTTTAGTAATGCTAACTGTGCTACTACAAAATACCAAAGGCATTCCTTTTTGCCTGGCGTCATCTCTGCTCCTGCTAATAACAGTTAATGATGTAGGAAGGCAAGAAAACACAAAAATTGTTTTAATATGTGCGTGGTTACAGGGTTTTAAAGCCGTTTCAGGGCGTAAACAATTGTATCTATAGAGAGGTTAAAAGGTTATTCTTTTTTTTTTTTTTTTTTTTGTGCAACAAAAGGCACATTTCCTGTAGTGACAAGCCAGACAGAAGCAGGTTGGAATAGTAAGAAGCACAACGACAGATCCGTCTACATTGTTCGTCTGTAATTCACAAGTGACACGTTCTGTCCTCGTTTCTGACTCACCGGTGGTCCGGGCTCGCCGATCCCCGTAGGGCCAGGAGGCCCCGGTTGCCCCTGCAAACCGACATCCCCCTGCAGAGTGCGAGATAGGGTGAGACACAAAAGGCTGGTAGTTATGTTCTCGTGAAACGATTTTTCCGTAACATTTTACCTTTGGTCCCGGAAGGCCGATCCCAGTCTCACCTTGGATTCCAGGTGGTCCAAGAAGCCCCCGCTCCCCCTATTAAAAAGATAAACATGGGTACATTTTGTCCACGTGTCACTCATCCTCATGTACGAGCGAGAAAAATCAAAGAAACCCCACAGACATAACCCGCTTTATCCTGCCTCGACTGGCCATTGACGAAACTTGATTTAAGACTTAATTGTTTTTTGTAAAAAGCTGTTGCTTCTCTACATAGTGGCTGTAAATCAAAGCTGTGGCGTTCACAAAAAGGACACATGGGAGGCAGGAAAAAGAGGCGTGGAGATTGTTCTAGGTGCATACCGATGCTTTTTGTCCCCCCCCCCCCTTCCATTGCCCTTTCCAAGCAAGTTAGGACAATGCTTCCCGCCAGACACTATGTTGCTATTTTGGTGATGTAGGATGACAGCCAGACTATTAACGTGAACATTTTTCTAAAATAATTAGGAGGCGACCACTTGGTGCGGAGTAAGTGCTTATGGGAGGAACGGCAGGTAGAACACGGTAGAGGAGGCTGAAAGCAGAAGGAACCGACAAATAAGCCGACAAGTTAATAACAGATGAGCTTCTTCGGAGGAGTTTCAAATGTCACAGCGGCGGCGGATCGTAACTCACCAATAAACGCTCAAATGTATAGTTCCTACCCTCAGCCCCCCATTCGCTTTATGAGTTTTTGGAGATACTTGACATTTCTCATGTTATTTATGCCGGCGTTAGGTGATTTTAATCTGAAGTGTTATAAATGTCAGCGTCGTGAGCGCGAGTGTTATTTACCGCACGTTATTCCGAGGGAAAAAAAAAAACTATCGGAATCGAACGCTTTTTAATCACGGTGGGCGACTTTGTGTCGTTGGAACGGTGACACGTTTGTACGCCGGGATTCAGACCGTTCCTCGCGTATGCATCTGGTTTAAAAAAAAAAAAAAAGTGACTGACTTGATTGATGTGTTTGAGTTGTAGGCGGAGACAGGGCATAAACGCTTCAGTTTCCTCACAAAGACTTTGTGGTGTTGCCCGGGATTATTAAAAATGATCAAAAAGGGAGTATGAATGATGTCATAGTCGTGTTCAGTGTACGGACTTAATTAAAAGGTGGCGTTAGTTTTCATTCAGAGCCATTTCAAATTTAAATTTCACACAAGCCATGTAGGGAACAGAGCAAACATGTGGAAGACGACGATCTGGTATGAATTTTTTGGCCTTTGTGAAAAAAACCTGAAGATACGAAGCCTTTTTGGTGGCCAAATTAATAATGCAGACAAGCTATTCAACCTTTATTATGAAAAATATGGGTTTTATATTGACAGTTGCAGTCTGTTTTCCCTGAGTAAAGCAGATGCACCATTAAATATATTTTATCTCACAACGTTTAGCATTACGGTACAAAATTGTAAAATGAAAAAATTGATACTGTTGGTTGTCCAAAATGGCATAATTTGGAGAAGATCAAATATGTGGCAAAACTGAATTAGAAAGAAATATGGAAGCCATTTAAAAGTTATCAGAGAGCAGAAGAAGGAGGAAGTTCAAGCCATCTCTGCTTCTGTCAACAGCGTCTGATGTCCTATTTTGTGAACTAACAATGTGACAGATTGTTTTGTGAAGTCTATTTATTAATGAGTAAAGGTGAAAAGGTTAATGGTCTAATAATTTTTAATCATTTAAAAATAATAATCGGTCATATGTGGAGTAAAGTGAATGGCATTTTGGGTCCATTGTAGATAGAGGGGGGGAAAAATGAAGAATAAATTTCTGAAAAAAAATCTCTGAAATTTTGAGATTAATCTTTGAATACTTTTTCAAGAAACGTTCTTTGTTTCAAAAGTCTAAATTTTCGAAATATACCAATATATACCCCTCCTCACTCTCACGAGTAGCGCTGACATCTTGACTATTTTCTTATAAGATGTTTATGGCTTCAAAGACACATTAATCATCAGGGAATAGTGTTCACAAGCAGCTTATTTCCTTTTCCCAAGCTATTTGCTTTAATGACAAGTCTTGTTTTCTGTCTGCACAAACGGCTGTTTTTTCAGTTCTGTCTTTTTTTTTTTTAATGTTTCAAAAGTGCAAGCAAGAACAAACAAAATAGCCGCATTTTCTGCAGATTTTGTTTTCGCTGCATATTGTTCTTAAGTAAGCTGTAAACAATTAGCAAAAAATATACGAGCATTTTTGACATGTTTTGGAGACAAGCTGCACACGGCGACGTCTCGGCGACATAATTACCCTAATTATGTTTGTGAAGTTGAACCTCAACAAAGAGGCCTCAGCCGAAGACAGGATGAAAAATCTCTGATTCATCTTCACTGAGACGAAGCTTCAAGGTTCCGGAAGAAACAGATCCTTGCCAAAGTATTTATACCTCTTAGTTGCAATCACAAACTTCCATATATTTTACTAAAAATGTGTTCGGGATTAGTATTCAGTTTACCTTGACACCCTTAAATAAAATCCAATGCAATCAATTTGCCTCTACCTAGTCAGTATACTCCTTCCCACTTTTTTTCAAAGTATTCATGGGAAGTTGTGGGCTGAATACAAATGTATTTTTTTTATCCTTTTGGCAAAAGTTGAAAACCATGTGTTTCTCCGTCTACCTACCAAATACACACTAGTTTGAGTTGCTCAATTAAATAAAATCCCAATAGAACCTACTAATGTTTCTCATTACCGTTGCCCATTTCTGCAACAGTAAACCGTTGCAGAAATGGACCCGATCCTGTAACTCATCTTGTATTTTTCAAGGTCAGACTTGTAAAGCAAGACTGGCAAAGCCGGGAACGTTTCGGAGTCACTGCCAAACGGTCGTCAGATGTTTTGCATTTTACTAGCGTACTAGCGTTTCCGATTGTAAAACCTCTTCTCTATCTGGACTGTTAGTTTTTCAATCGAGATAGTAAGCTCGTGGTGTTACCGTAGCAGCGTGGAAAAAGCCAGCAGTTTTCCAAAAATAAAAACCTTTGGTGAAAACATGTAGCGAATATGAAAACTAAACCGAGTAGTCCTGAAGATCGTGGTTTATTCCTCCTTATTGACCTCCTTATTTGTTGATAAGGGAGAGATGTGGAATAAGGTTTCCTATCAGCATCTATTATTGGTCCAGTTGGTGCACTGGTTAGCTACCGCTGGGGAAAGATGATTGGCAAGATGGAGATGTGAAGCTGTTCCTTGTGTGTTAGATGTGACAAGAAAAAGGTTACGCAAGGTTTTAAAAAACTGACACACGAGACTCTTGACTTGAAGTTGGATATCAAAAATTTTTTGGCTATTTTTTGTTACGTCGTCACATGTTGGTGCGTTTAAAAAAAAAAAAAAACACACACACAAAACGATTTCTTCGTATAAATACGAAGAAAAGAAGCGCATGTTGAGAAACATCGAGTTCTGTCATTAGTCTCAGATTAGCTTGCATCAAAAAACAAAAGAAAAGAAAAAAAAAAAAAAAGGCAAAAATCATGCTTACTTTTTTGCCCATGATTCCTTCAGGTCCCACATCACCTGGTTGACCTGGCAAACCCTAGAGCACAAATAAAGGTGTTGCACATGTTAAACCATGAGCATGAAACACAAACCACAATAAATCACACATAAGCTCTTTTCTTGCCACAGTAACAGCGATGAAACACATTTTGTTCATTTTCTTTTCCTTTTGTTTATTTTCACTAGCCACAGACAAACTTTATTGCAGCCAGAGCTGTGGAATCAAAAACAACCCCCTAAAAGGAGGGACTGATGGGAAGACTTTCTTTTTATAAATTCCTGAAGGAGATCTTTTATGACCTTTAACAACCTTTTCATGCTGGAAAACGACTTTCAGGTCCAGGTTTGTCTAGTATTAACACTTGTTTCATTACCATAAACATGGAAGTATGACAAAGAAGCCACAAAAACATGAACAACTGTAACAATGAATGACTCAGTGATAGCACAGTGAGTAGTTATGCATTTCTTGGTCTAAAATGGACAATTCTATATATTATTTGGCTGTGTAAAAGCAGTAGCTGGGTTTAAATGATTCTAATGGAAGAATATAAAAAGATTAACCTGAAGTCCACGGTTTCCTCTTGGACCAACGCCACCTTCAGGGCCCTGAAAAAAGACGTGTTTTTATCAGAAATGAATGTAATGGATGGTAAAAAGATGGAAAGTGTAGATTACCTTTCAAACAGACAAATACTTGGCTTTAGGTACATTTTTTTATCCCAAGCTGACAAATCAGGCATTGCGGTAAAATATTATATTTTATACTCGTTGTCAGGTTGGAATGACAAACAACTACAAACATACTCTGTCTCCTTTAACGCCAGGTGTGCCACACTCTCCTCTCTCTCCCTGTGAGAGAACAAACAAAGTTTAGGTTCCTTCTCAAACACCGTCTACACAAAAATAATGCTGTTGTTTATGGGTTCAGGTTCGAGCTGCTTTGCAACAATTAATGCCATGGGAATATACAGAATCTGAGAACTTTGCAGTCGCAGAAGACGACAACAATGTATAGACGACTGCAGGCAGGTCTGAGATTAAACAAAGGACGATAAAATGCCACAATGTTTTCAAAGTCGCAGCATGCCATCATCTCTGAAGCTCATAATCCCCCTGTTACTGTCACTTATAATGATTTTAAATCAGCGTGGGAACCCTTTGTTTTGGAATCTAAGGAGGCATAAGAGGGGTTTGGATTAAAATCCATACAATACCTTCTCCCCTTTGAATCCTGATTTACCCTGTGTGCGCAAGAGAGTTTTGTTAAATCAAGTAAAGACAGAAGAGAGAAGGATTTTGGTCAAAGGAGACGAGACATTGGTCATAACTCACCTCGGCTCCTTCACGGCCTGGAAGTCCGCTGAGACCACTTTCACCCTAAAGAAAGATTTTGATTTAACGTGGACTACTTGCTTAAGTAGCAAGCAAGTAATTCTTGCTTAAGTAGTTCAAGGGCTGTTGCATTGGCAGTACCTTCTGTCCCTTCGCGCCGGGGCTTCCATCATCTCCAGGACGTCCTTTCTTACCCTGTGACAGACGTTGAGACAACATGAAACCAATCTCAACCACTGAAGATTATTTTGTAAGCAGATGTCTCTTCTATTGCTTGATAACTGTTTAACTTCAAGGAATAGGCAGCAGCTGATGATCCATAGGCTTTTCCCTGAGGAATAGTCGTTTTGCTGTCTGCTTTTCTTTGAGATATGGCTGTGGGTAAATGGGTGGTTTGGGAACTTGGAGATGGTTTGACGGTAAAGGCAGAAGCGCAAACAACAAGGCGAGCCCGTATCACGACATGCTTGGCAGCCAAAGCATGTAGCACTGAATCTGCCAAGCATGTGTTCTCAGATAGTCCCGAGAGGCAGGATTCTGAGTTCCCATGTAAATATACGTTTGGACCTGTTCTCAATAAACTGTTGGAAGAATGTAAAGTATTTGCTTTACTCTCACTGCTTCAGGGAGACAAGACTTCTAAAAACCCACACAAGTCACTAAACTCTTCTGAACCCTGCAATTATGTAGCCTGTAGGAGCCTTTGTCTGCAGAGCTCTCCTTGACACTGATTGTTAAGAAGGCAGATTTAACATCTGGGAGCAGCAGAGGAGCACAACACAACTGAAGTGGTTTAATATGGTTGTGTTTAGTGATTTTGAAATGGTTGAATAACATGCAAATGTGTCACGCTTACTGACCACCTGAATTATGCCTTCTTTGTACAATCCCTCCTGCTTAATCCCTCTAGATCACCCAGAGTGCCAGGGTCTCTATAATCATTTTCTCAGGGCAATTAGAGCCGCAACATCATAGATCTTCCACTGTACTTAAAAGAAAGTGCAACAGACTTTTTCCACTTTTGATTCACACCAACCTGACCAGGACTTTCTGCTGCCCAAAAACCTAACCCAGGCTTCATCTGACCAAAGCTCGTTGTTCCAGTAATGGTTCTGGTAGTGTTTGGCAAACTCCACATTTACGGTTCTGGCAGTAGAACAGAACAGGTGCTTTCCTGGGATGACTCCCAAGGTCTCAGACATTCATGTTCTCTGTTGAGGACATATTCCTATAGCCAGAACCAGCTTCCTCCAGTCCCTGACTGTATTTGCCTGACTTGGAGGGCTTTTCCACCAACAAGGTTCAGAGATCATTCCAGTTCCCAGTCCGGTTCTCCAATGGGATTTAGAAACAGTATTTCCACCAGAAGCGCGAGGTTCCCAAGTGCCAAGTCTGGTACCAGACCATGGAATAGTTGTTTCTTTAGTGCAAGCAGCGTTCAATGGGTTGGTCAATCTAAAGACAAAGAAACAACAAAAAGTGACGGCAAACAGGGGCCACAGGGACACGTGGGCCATCTGGCATCTCACGACTTCGCTCTTCTTCAGTGTTGTGTGCAGTACCCTGCTGATGTCCAAAAAAACAGGCATCTGTTCTCAACAGAACACCAATGTTCAGAGGAACGCACACTGAACTTGTTCTAGAACGGGCCTGTCTGTGAAAACATGGTGTTTGTGGGCCCGTGGTGCATGTCAGTGCATACAAGCCATCATCCCTGATTGGGTGGATATAAAGTACGACTTACCGCAGGGCCGCTGGGTCCTCTCTCACCTTTCTCACACATGCACTGGTTCAATTCGACTGGACACTGGAAAAACATGAAAAATGACGGTGAAAACGTGCACATGGACCACAACCATACAAAACCTAACTAATACTGGTACTTTTGATACTTACACTTTCTTCTGCCAGTGCCGTCTGCAGGGCGAGAAATGGAACAGAGTCAAGTCATACAATCACTCTTAATAATATAGATCAAAAAAATTGTTTTTAAAAATGAGGCTCACACTGAATAAAAATTTACAAACTATTGGAATTCAACGTGTGATGGGGTTGAACACCTTTTACGTGACTCTGACTCGCAGTTTTACAAAGCCTTATGACCGGTGCTGGGTAATAAAATGCAGTAGAGCATTGACAGAGTCCAACCTCTCTAAATTGATACCAATCTGATTTTTTTTCTCCAGCAACAGAGAAGCTTTTAGTGCAGTCGTGGTCAGCATGGCAGGTTCTCTTTAGACTGACTCAGCTAGTCGGGATTAACTGATTTACTTGCTCAAAATACAAACTACCAGATGCTTAAACTAAAAAACAGTCTGAAACCGTCTATGAAGCATCCTTCTGAAAGTGGCTGCTCTTTATTTTTAAGCTGTTTTCAACAGAGGACTTCCCAGATGGTTCTGTGATACAAACCATCTGGTGCGTCGGATTATTTCCTGTACTTCCTCTTGTTCGACACGTCTTGCCAGAACAATCATTTGCTGTCACTGGGAAGCAAATGAAATTCTCATCTATGCAATGCTAATAGATTTAAAAGGATAAATTGGATCAATTAAATATTCCACCAAAGGTCAAGGAGGGGTTCTGGATTGAGACGTATAGCCAAACAAACAGTCTGTTCACTCTTGAGGAATTGCGGTTTAATGCTGGGGCTAAAGATAAAAGACACGCTCTCGGCTGGTACCGAAGCACATGCTTATGACATACAGATGCTGCCTATACAAGGAAATGAGAGGAAACCTGAGTCCTAGCTGCTGGGCCCTAGCATGCCAGCAGAAAGTGTTAGATGTCAGACGCAATGCTTTCCGTGTTTTTGCTCCATGTTCCCCATAAAGTTTTTCATCCATCATATTTAGACGTGCGTACCACCTGTGTCAACACTTAAACTCGGGTCTAAAGCAGCGTTTGAAGAGTTTGTTGGATGCTGTTCTGTGCGTTGCGTGTTCTTACTCATGCCGCTTACGTCACCCGATTTTCTCCACAAAGCGTTTTAATACGGAGCATGTATGCCGACCGAAAGTCAAGATGTCGACTGCGGGATGCTGTTATGCAGCCCCGTAATCTAATTAACACAGCGGTGGCTTATAAAAGTCAACCATTAAAGTTTACATAAACAATCGAGTACGAACGCGTTTGCTTTTGCAGAAGGTCTCTAGCATGAATGTTTTACAGGCAAATCCCTTTAAGGATTTTGAAGTCCTCTGCCAACTCAAGAGGGCGTGTAGGAAGCAATCTCAGCGAACAGCGTTCACAGCAGACCTGTTAGTCTAGCAGCAGGTGTACATTAGGGATGCAATAAGCCAGGAAATCATAGCATCGGCCGCCGTCAACAGCGGAAGCAGGGGAAGTTGTTATTGGGTGCATGGTGAAACTTAAGGCGCTAACATTTGGAAAGCGTCTGTTCACATAATGGCTTTTTGAGGCTTCCATCTCCAATCAATTTCTGCCCACTGGAAAAAAAAAAAGCAATTATCAAACGCACACACATGCAATTTCACAAGTGATATACGCTGCAGTGAAATGTTGTGGATTTTGGGTGTTTATGCAAGCCTGAGCATGAACACCAAAAAACATGTTACCTCTGATCTGTCTCCCAAATGAAATTGTTTGGAGGAATTCGAAAACTTGCCAAGTTGTCAGTTATTCCTTTTTGTGTGTGTGTGTGTGTGTGTGTAAATGAGCTACCTGCTATTTTTTTCTGTCTGGAACAAAACTCAGTTGTCGGCCTACTAAAATTATTAGATGGCACTTGAGGTTTTGGTGCAGAGCCATAACCTGTGCTTTAGGATTTTTTTCCTGTTTTATAAGGAGAAAATAGTTATCATTCCTGCAAATTTATCATACTAAGCTGGTAAATACCCCAATTACGTTCGCCCTGAACTTAGCATGGAAAAGAGCAACAAGTAGTAAGGTCTTAACCTGACACTCTAAAACTCCAACTATAAGACTCTCATTTTGAAGGGCTATTTTGTGGGTCAATTGTAAACCAATGCATAAGACCCAAGTGGAAGCTCAAAGTAGAATATGACGGCCTTCGTTAACATATCTTGCGTAATGTAAAAACAAGTCACCCTAAAAACTTGAGACTTCACACTCTCTCATACAACTGGAACTGTCTTGAATCTTGTGATCTTAACTAATAGTTCTTGTGACTTGCCAGTGGCAACGTCCAGTTCATGGTCATGTGATTCATGCTGTGAAAAAAAAAAAATGTTTCCATTGCAGGTTTGTGAAATAAACCGGTTTTGATAAGGACAAAAAAGCCCAACTCATCATAGAACCAAAACGTTTTTTATCAAAAAAGCGTGAAGTTTTTCAAAATTGGCATGTTTCCATTAAGATAATTTATTTCCAAAATGTCAAATTGCACAATTATATGGTAAATGGATACGCAGTTAGTGACAAAGCATAGTAAACTGTTGACTAAGTCGACTAGAACCCAACACGGATGCAAGGAGTGACATTGTTTTTTTATACTCACAATCTCCTTGATGACCTTATCCACGATGCCAACATCTTGCAAGTTGTGAAGGTAGCGGGTAGCTGGGGAACTAGCGATTCGACGCAGCTGTGCAATATTGGTTGCTTCGTTGGCTTCAGGTGTGATTCCTATTGTGAAGAACCGAACCCCTTGGTTCCTCGCATCGTCCACAGCGTCAAATATGTTTGGGTTCCTTGGGTGCGAGATGCCGTCGAAGAGCAGGACGGCCACCTTGATGCTTTTGGTGTCTGACTCCTCCAAGTAAATGCGCGTCAGGTTGGTGATGGCGTAGGTAGTGTAGGTGCCTTGGCCTATGTATTGAATGGGAGCGATTCTGGCTTTGAAGTTTTCAATGCCTCTCCAGTCTCTGAAGGTCTGCTCTACCTTGACCTGGCTGCTGTACTGAAGGAGGGCCGCGCGGGAGCTGAGTCCGCGGCCACTCTCCAGCCGGAGGCCCTGCAGTCGGTCCATTACGTCGGAAACAAAACGTTTCTCCTGTTCGTGGTTGTCCTTGGCGCTCTCTGAGCTGTCGACCAGGAAGGCCAACTCCAAACTGCAGCCTTCATCGATAGAAGCTGGGAAAAAAAAAAAGGACAGTTATCATTTAATAAACATGCATGAGCAATGAATAAAAACTTTAACTTACGTAAAACTGTTTAGTTCCAAATGGTAAAAGGACATTTTATTAGCTATTGAAGTAGAAGTTGTTAGCTATTCAGATAAATGAATTAAGCAATGTGTAAAGTTCTTTCTCTTCGGTTTTGTTTGGCTAAGGTAAGCTAACGATCTTTGTAGCTTCATAGACCAAAAGACTGTCAAAGTGATACCAGTTTCAGGATTCCTATTTGTAATTTAACTTGATAAAATGTAGCTGACAACAACTCTACAACAAAAACAGCGTGGAAAATCAACGCCATTGTTCTCACCTGATTGACCCAGTTGAAATTCTAAAGGTGAAATTGAGCTCAATGGGAGAAATCCCAAACAGAGCAGCAATGGGAGATGAGAATTGAGCGGAACTGCCTAGAATGACAATGGCCTTTTTGAGATATTTTAGCCTATTTCATGCTGTCAAGCTAGTTTCTTGAATCTACATTGCAGGGTGCCATCAGCTTTGAGAGTGGCGTGTAAAAATATGTGGTTAACCACAGGTAAATAATAAATTTACAAGGGGAAGGATTACCTTTGTCGCACAGCACCTAACCTGTTTTCATTTTCCATCATCATAGTTTTGGCTTTATAACAAACACAGGTATTTATTTTCTTTAGTTTGCTGGTGCCAAACTGTCAACCTTTCATCTGCAACTTGTCCTTCACTTTCATTTCCCGCCAAGTTTCAGATCAAAATCAATACGACTGCTGGTGACTCGCTGGCCGTTCGGATTCGGCGACATTTCCCAGAACGTCATAACTTTATCAACGCGGCTCTTCATTTTCAAGACAAACCTCTCCTAGCATCAACCTTCTGCTGCGGGAGGAGGTCGCAGATGTAATAGAGGGCTGAGGATAAACCACATTAATCTTCGCTTGAATATGTCACAGAGAGAATGCGCCCGAGGAAACAGGATTCTGAGTGAATAAAACATTTGGGTAACGCAGCACTAAGCGGTCACACTGGAGATGGATTGCTTAGAGAGCAGAGATATGATCAATCCACGTGCGCTGCCTCCTCCAGCAATGTCCTTGCTTGAGTATCAGGTTCAGCTTTTTCACTGTGAGCTTTTTTTTTTTACAACATCCCCATCCCTTTTTTATTCCTCTCCCCCCCCAAAAAAAAAACAAGGGAAGCAACCTTTGAGGAAAACTTACATTTGCCATTCTGTGGTATGGAATTTGGTGTGGAGAGTTTGTTTTTCCTCCTTGTGGTCACAACTTCATCTTCATATTCTTCATAGACTTGAGCCCACACAGCCTGAAGTCTCCACAGCAGGAGCAGCCAGTGCAGAGAGGGAACCATCACTTTTCTCAGAGGGCTTTGAGCACAAACATGGCAATTTAAAAACAATTAATAATGAATAAATAAAAAGTCAGAACTTTCATTTAGCTATAAGTCAAAAGGTTTCCAGAGAAATTAGGGATGCATACCTTCCGATGTTGCTCCACTCTTTAAGCTCTCCTGTCAGTAAAAGTCAAATATGCAGGAAGACAAAGGAGGACCTCTTCATTCAGGTTTCCATCTGCAGGCTATTTGGGTTCTTCCAGATGTCGGACCTTAGCTGAGAATCCGCCGCCAAATTAGGCACCACACACTAATTCCGGCAGAATCAGCAGCTACATAAAAAAGAAAAAAAAAAAAAGAAAAAGTTGAGAGCTCACTTCGTTTCTCATGGGACTCCCTCAATTTCAGTCATTGTGATCCTGAACTTAAATGAAAAAAAAGGTCCAGCCCTTTTTTTTTTTTTCTTAAAACTCTCCCACTCCCTCACAAGCGTTTCGGCAGAGCGTGGGGCGTGGAGGAAGAATTAAAAAAAAGTCCCTCAGTATGACTGTGTATTCAGTGTTTTCGCCTCTTATTTTCATGTTTCAATCTGGTCTGTATGAAAACAGCAGCAATAAAAATAAAAAAAACCCTTGATGGGGAGCTGCTGCTGTTTTTACCTCCGTCAGCTGGATGGAATCAGAACAGAACTGATTTGGGAATAACAGAAGGGATTTTAGAGGGAATAAAAACTGTTTTCACCAACAACAACAAGAGTTTTACTTACGCTAACTTTTACCATCCAAGCATCCTCCAAACTACTTTATGTTGTGCATCATAGCCATCATCTGATCAATTTTATTGGCATCCTAACAACGTTTTGCTACGGTTCAGTGCATTTCCAAAAGATGCCGTTTTAAAGATAACAGTAAAATTGGAATGCTGAGGTCAACATAATTATGCGCATCAGCTTCTGTTTTTACCAATGCACAGTGAGTCCGGCTTTCAATGCGCTAAAAATAAATGTTAAACACCTGAGAAATGTTGCATTTAACAACCGCCTCTTGTTTCGCACTTTTAGCAGCACCTTCACAAGGGCGATTGACAGCATGACTCTGATTGGTTGTTTTTTGAGCGGGAGCGGCGCATTTCTTTAGACGAGGAGCTCGACCTTTTAACACATTATCTGCCTCGAATTTGAGATGTTTTTGGAAAGAGTTATAAACTGCAGCCTTAACAGACGAGCTGTGTATTTATACAATGAGTGAATTCTTCTCGTGAATGCAAATAGTCCCTGTCATTTTATTTAAGGCTATCAGAGTAGACAGGGTTGGACTTCAGTGCGCAGCACACTTTTCACATTTTTATTTGTAAAAAATATTTTGATTCCTGTTACTTGACTATGGCATCAAATAAAATCCCCATAAGACACTGAAGTTGGTTCGCTTCTGTTTTATAAATATGTTTCAAATTAAGCAAATATAGACAATCAGCACTTGTGGAATAGCATCAAAAACGTAACTTTTTTGTTCAAGCTTCCCCTCGAATGAGCAGCGATACTCATTAAAGTTCTCCAGTTTTCATGAATACCACATGAGACTGTGTCTGCATGACAGATCACACTTTATATTTGGCCCTCATTTGGAAAGATCTCGTTGCTGTTTGCAGCCTGCAGTCTGCAGCTGAAGCCATATAACCCAGCACCCAGGGTGGAAGGGAGCATTTTTTACTGCCCCGCTTTTCAGAAAGAAGGAAAAGGTCAGCTGTCACTCAAGAATGCTCTCCTTAAACGATAGCCCTTAAATCTCGCTCTTGCTCCCTTTCTGTCCACCGTTTAGGCCAAACGTGGATTCTTGGTTTGGAGCTACGTAGTTGGGAGAGAAATCGCTTCTTTAGGCGGCGTGTTTCGCGTGCCCACACGTTAAAGCTGTGCTACTTTGTCAAGAGGATTTATCACCAATCCGTCATATCTCCGACACAACCTGCAATTATGTGACTTTCGGTGTATGCAAATAAGTGAATCTGGTGGTTCTGAGAGTGCGAGGATGTAAACACAGAGTCATAACTGTAGTAAAGAGCAGGCTTCAGCCTCCTTTTCTGCTATGCCTTTGTTTTTTCTAAACAGATGTGGGCCATAAAGAAAACAAGAGCAAGCCTTTCTTCTATAAAACCGAGGAAGCAACCACTTATCTCTTTGATATTCCATAAACCCTCTGGGTATCTTTGTCCCTTGGCCTAACTACTGTTTTTACAATATAATACACATGCTTTAAACCTAAGGTGGCTGGCATCTGTGGCTCTTCACTGTCGCATCAGTTCATGAGTTTCTGCGGTTAGTCGAACCAGCGAGGAGAGTCGACCTGTAGACATTTTGCACAGTAATTTTCACTGCCTTTTATATTTTTCCTGCAGGTGGACCAGATTCTTTGGGAATTTATTGCAAACAACTCCGTTGACGCAAACATGTCACTTTATCACTAGAGTTTTCTTCTTAAACTTTTCAGAGATAGCTAACCTACACTTCGAGAATGCTTTTCAAACGTATTAGCTTAAATAACATCCTAATGCAATAAGTTAATGACAGTATTGATATTCTACTTTAAAAAATACAACTAAATTGGCACACAACAAACATAATGTAGAGTTTTTGTTTAATCTTCCCTTTGAGCGATATTGTTAGCGTTGTTAATGTGTTGCTAGCTTTAGCAAGTTTTAAGGCAGAGCATCAAATCTCTGCCTTAGAAAAATACAACTCAAAATACACAAAACAAGGATAATTCATTTTTTGTTTAGTCTTCCCTTTGAGCGCTAATGTTAGCGTTGCTAATTTGTCGCTAGCTTTTGCACGTATTCAGCTCAACATAAAAAGAGCTCTGAGAATAATTGGAAATGCTTCGTATTCTGCATTATGGAACATATTTATCTCATTTTGGTATGAAACGTCACGGTCATTGATACAAAGTGTTTACATTGGCCTTCCTTGAAAAATGAAAGCTAAAAAAAGATGCAAATGCCTCCAGTTTCCTTGAACATTGAGAAAACAAATGTGTCCTCATACCTGCAGTTTCTTTTTTTTTAAACAATCGGAAGAAAAGAATGGATGCAAATATTTCCTGTCTCTTTAAAAACTGGAAGTGAAAAACGTATTATGTCTCGCTTACTTGTAAATGTTTCGACTACTTGAAAATTGAGAAAAGATTGATAACAGCCTTCCTAACAAATTCCATAACAAAATACTACAATTTAGGTCCACAGTTTGGTCTGTACTTTTGAGGAAAAAAAGTTATTTTTGTTAAGAAAATGTGTTGTTTTACACCCGTGAAATGTTAACGCAAAGTTATTTACACTCTCAAACATTTTTAAATCGTTAACATCACACGCAAGTGAAGCATGAACATATTCTTAATATGTAAAACTATTTCGAAATGTCTCAAACGAGCAGAAAAAGCCTCGGGTTCTTCAGATCGCTTAATGACACGCATTCCTTGTGGGTTGTGGTTATTTTTATTCTCCCGCGGAACATAAACGCTGCAAAAGATTGACAGCTTAAAACCCTAAATTACTGTTTTAACGGGAAGCTTCGCTCTCTGTAGAGGCGGGAAGACCTCACTGGCGTTAACGACACCCAAACACAACACTTCTTAGACGAAGTCCTACTGTCAAAAAACATGTAGCGGCACACCGGCTAATGATCAAGATTTGTTTACTTCAGCTGCAAAGTAAAAAAAAATAATAATAAAATAAAAAGGCAATTAAGCACCAATTTGAAAGAGTAGATGAAGTTAATGTGCTTAAATTTGCTCAATTTATTCTAATTATCTTTAAACTTCCAGTCAAAGCAGTTTCCAAATGATTATATTGAAGTCTCGTTGGAACTAAAGCTACAAAAAAAAAAGGCGGATTGCACAAATTTAGATGTGATATGATTGCGAAATTCCCGCAAACAAACTTGGAAATTTTGAGGTTAATATATATATATATATATATATATATATATATATATATATACACACACATACATGTTTTGTTGTGATAAACGTATTCAGAACAAGTTTATTACAATCTAAAAATGTATTTTGAATGGCTGGATAAACATAAATTATTGTTACGACGTCCACAGTTACGGTTGTGCTGCTGATTTAAAGTTTCCAGTTCTGTCCCGCCGTCACGCTTTTGCTTTTCAAAACAAGAGTTCCTGGCAACCTCATGGTGCATTTAAGTGCGCCTCGTACACGACGGTGTGAGAATCTGGCTAAGCGGGGGAAAAGTATGGTTTACCAGACGGGTCGCACCATATGAGAAAGTTATTAAATCATATTTTATCATTTACTTGTAAACAGTTTTTTTTAACACTTCCTAAATATCACCACTAAACTTTTAAAAATGGTTTTCGTTTATAAGATTTTATTTTATTTTTTAAAAAACGTGTTTATAATGGATAGGTTTTAAAATGTCCCAAAAAATTCAAAACAGTATAACTTGCCTAATAAAACATCTCACTAAAATTACAAAGTGAGATTTTTATGCATTACATATATGTCTATATTTCAAGTAGAGCCAATTTAAAAACTCAAAATTTAGTTCCTCAGAAAATTAGAATAGTTCAAAAGAGCCAATTAAAGGAAGCATTTTTGATGTTAAATTGACACCACAGATATGTCAATTTAATATCTACTTCATCTGGTAGTGCAGATTTCATAATCTTCCACAACAGAGCTGAAAGATTTAATTATTTCGACTGAAGTTTATTTGAGCCCAAATAAAAATATGTTCAGTTTTATAATCATAGAAAATAGTACAGTTGGATTGGAGCACCAATTTAATTATGCACCCAAGTTCCCCATCGTCAAATAAACCTGCCAGTCACTGAGTGAGCTACTTTAATTGATTTTCTGTCAAACCGTCTGAAAGTTGTGACGAAAGTGTTTTGGTTTAAAAGTGATCGGTTGTGAAATTATGAGAAACAAATTTCAAATACAATCCGACCAAAACTATGACAATTTCTAGAAAAAATATGTTTGGAGAGGGTGGCATTTAGAGTAAAACAGAATATGTTTAACAATCGTGTGTTACACATAATTGTTGGTTTGGACTAATAAGTCCAAGCGAACTGTAGTTGTTAACCTTTGATCTATTCGTGCTATATCTGTGTTAGGTCAACAATTAGACACGATGTTATCAAAATACAGTTGCACCTGCGGATTTTCACCCTTTCTTCGTGCTGGTGAGGAGGAAACTGATATTTCCCACCGTCCACAGAGGCACCGGAAGCTGCGTCCTCCTTCCTGAAGAAGCGCTCTGGCTGAGACAAAGCTAGATGTTAGCCATGTCAACTGTTGAGGAGCCCTCCAGTGAACCCCTGGGAGTTAAAGAGCAGAAAGAGCTGGATGCGGAAGTCGGAGACAACTTCGGGGACAATTATGGCGCCGACCCAACCCGATATATTTTTTACAGGTACTTTTTCCGTCTTGTTGTCGCTGGCTAACCTAGCCTCAGTAGCTACTCCATTAGCAAGGAGGCGTTTCTTCCAAGTTTCTCGAGACGCCACTTTTTCCATATTAATTCTTTGAGAATGAATGTGTTTTAAGTGTCGTAGTGATAATAATTTTCGTATGTTAATGGTCATTTATCAGAAGGTAACAATAATTAAGTCGCTTCGGGCTAATATGACAGCTTTGGTTTGGAATTTCTGACTCTATTTACGCTCGAATAATGTTTATGGTAATAAAAGAAATGACAGTTTCCGCTGACGGTCAGTGTAGTTTTGTTAGTAGCCCTCCTTTAGTTTTCACAGTTGTGGTAAGTTGGTGTCCGGAGGTATTTGAGGTATGCAGTTGGGTCAGTGCTGTGTTTTTATCTTTCAGAGATCGGAAGGAGTGGGCTGATCTGGAGCCTGTTCCGCAAGACGACGGACCGAATCCCGTAGTGAAGATCGCCTACTCTGACAAGTGTAAGGTGGTTGCTAGGATACCACAGAAGTGCATCTCAACAGCTTAGAATATCATCAAAAACGTTGAGTTATTCAAAAAGTGAAATCCTTGTTATATAACAGATTATTATTTACACTAGAAGATATGTCCGTGCCTTGTCCGCTAATTATATGCAATAAATAATTAGCGGAGGATCTTATTGATCCAAAATTCGATTTCAGATTTTGATGGATTTTTTTATCCCCCCCCCCCACACTTTTTCCGGAAAAAAAAAATATAAAAAAATCACAGGTGACAGAAAATATCTATTTTAAAAAATCGGACTTTTATTTCAATCAGTGCCTTTTGGAAGTTGATCTGAATTCAAAGTTGAAATAAATACGAACTATAAAACACGCTTGTCAAACACAATAGTAGTTTTTAGGTGGGCTGACGTCACTCTGAGCTATGAAAACACGAGTGTGTTGGTATATATGTTGTTTTTTGTTGTTTTTTTTTAATGACGTGCTCAAAAACAAAGATTTATTTAATCATTAAAACCAATATTTTTTTATTGTCAATTTCAATATTCTTATTTGATTTTTTTTTTTTTAATCATCTGCTTGCTGTCATCTTAAAAATTAATTTAAATACGAACCTACATGAGTTTCACATTTTGAACGAAATGACTTGAACTGAAACTTTTCAGTCACACTCTAACTGATTGAAATCAACCTGAAACGAGTAGCTGGGAAGCCGTTGTGCAGCGACACTCTCCGTGTTTTCATTTTGGAGACTGAGTGCAATCGGACACGAACGTCACTCGTCACCGTGTGTTTCATCCGACAGTTGCTGATGTTTACGACTATTTCCGCGCGCTCCTGAAGAAGGACGAAAGGAGCGAGAGGGCTTTCGCTCTGACAGCCGACGCCATCGACCTGAACGCAGCAAACTACACGGTGTGGTGAGCATCACTCTTGTGAGACAACAGCGGTTAAAAAAAAAAAAAAGTGAATAAAAGCAAGAAAGGTTCAACTATCGAGCATAAAATGAGGGAAACGTACAGTGTAGAGTTATTTTTTTTTGTCCACTTTAAAACTTTTCAGAGTTTTAAAGTGGACAATTTCCGACTGGCTTTAATTTATATTGTGTGTTAAAATTGAGGCCCGCGGGCCAAATCCGGCCTAGATATTGAACCCTATATATATATTAAATGTTATTTTATCGGTCAAATCACAATAGTTTGATTCTTTGTATTCTGCTAAATTGGACCAAGTTGAATAGATGCTTAATATTTTTTTTCATTTTAAGAACTCATCCAATGCAGAGACGGCTATTTATTCATATTTCAACAGTTTGTTTATGAACTTTATCAACTCTCTGGTGTTTATTATGGATGTTTCCAAACTTTATAAACGCACTAAATATTCTGTGTTTGGAAGTTAATGCACTTTTCGTTTGAGATCGGTTTTAATTGTTTTTGGAACAGAATAGATTTGTGTCAGTTCAGATGCCAAAAAACAGTGAAACGGCCCTTTACGACTAGTACCCAGTCAGAGTCCAGCCTCAGCAGCGTGTTCGGTCATCAAATGTACAGGTGATAAAAGGAAACGCTTTTGCACTCAAACATTTACAATGTTTAGTGAAAAACCAACAGGTTAGAGTTTTGGGAAAGGCAGGAAAGCGCAGGCTGTGCAATGTTACGTTCTGAGGTCGGAGTGCGATCAGACGCTGGCTCTGCTCCTGTTCAGGCACTACAGGCGAGTTCTGCTTCAAGCTCTGTCCAAGGACCTGAGGGAGGAGATGAAATACATCACCAACATCATCGAGGAGCAGCCCAAGAACTACCAAGTCTGGTGAGCCGCGTTTCCACCGATCACAACAAATCGCGCACAATATCACTAGCATCGGTATCGGTCCAACATTTATCCTTTTGTTTGTTTTTTTAAACATATCGGTATCGGTCCGATAAATTGGTTAACAGCCAGTATTTGTTTTTCGTCTTGTTGCCATTTGTTTCTGGGTGTTTTCTTTGCAGAGGTGTCAAAGCGGTAGAGAAACATTGTGCGATATCGGTTATCGGCCATAACAGCAGTGTTAAAATCGGATATCAATATCGGCCCGAATGCTCACATCGGTGCGTTTCTAATCACAATCTGCATCGCAGCGATTAAAGAAGTAAAAATTAGAGGAGAGAGTCAAAACGTGGGCTTTCTCTATACATCTTTTCTTATTTTTACTCCATCTTGATTTTTAGAATTGAGGTTCATAACAAAGCGGATATTTTGATTTCTTTTGGATCTTTTTTGTTGTTGCAGTGAGATAACAGGAATAACGAGGGATGAAAAGAAAAACCAGAATTATTGGAAAACGAATCAACTTATAGAAATCAGGAGTCGTTATGACCCGGTATTTGCGTGTTTTCTGACTTCCTGTCCAGGCATCACAGGCGCATGGTGGTGGAGTGGCTGAACGACCCCTCGGCGGAGCTGCAGTTCATCGCAGACATCCTCGGCCACGATGCCAAGAACTACCACGCCTGGCAGCACAGGCAGTGGGTCATCCAGGTCGGCGGCGCTCCTCAGCCTTCCTTCGCCTCACAAACCCTCAGAGGGAATCTTTTCTCCTCTCTTGTCTTGTTTTTGGGTTTTTTTCTGTTGCAGTTTGGGGCGTGACGGTGTGTCTGTTGGGGCTCCACGTCTGACGGCGTTTCTTTGTGTCCGACCTCCAGGAGTACAAGCTGTGGGACAACGAGCTGGACTTTGTGGAGGGTCTTCTGGACGAAGACGTGCGGAACAACTCGGCGTGGAACCAGAGGCACTTTGTCATTTCTCACACTACGGGCTTCTCTGACCCGGCCATCGTGCAGCGAGAGATACAGTAAGCATTTTAAGAATATATATTTTTGCTTTCTTTTAAAAATAGTTCCTTATGAAAGTATTCGTACGCTTTGAGCTTTTTTTTTTTTTTTTTCTACAGTTAGTCATGTTACAAAGACAAACTGTAATATGTCATACAGTCTCTTGTGTTTCTTGTGCAAAATCAACAGATTAATTGAATGCACATTTTTCAGAGAAATTGTCAAAAACAGTTTAAGTGACTAACTCCGACCTGCAGGTGGCAGTATTTCTCACCTCTGCAGCCTCAGCCTTACTTGATGTAAAAGTCTGCGAGCGACATGGCGAGTAACCAAAAGTAACGTTTAATGTCACAAATTAGTGCAAATATTTGTGAAGTAGCAACATGATGAGTTTTATTGGGGTAAAACAAAAAAAATCACAAAAATAGTAAAATCCTGTTGGAACTGATTAATATGCAGATTTTATGTGATGATTCAGAGAGGGAACTATTAGGAACTATTTACGCCTTTGATCAGCAAAAACCAATTTTAAAGCTGCAAAGCAGCATTACACTTCAAAACAAAGCAGCCTGAGTTTAGTCTGTTTTATAGGTAATCTATTTAGATTTCTAAACTGGCGAACAGTTTTCTCTTTGACTCTTTACATCTCTTTTTAGTTGTTTAAGGTTCATAGAGAATGACTTTTATAAAAATCATGTTTACGACATATTGACAAAAAAATGACTTGACTAAAAGGATATTTCCCACACGACTGGTGTTTTATTCAGATATGGATAAAAAAAAACAACAATTCCACAGCGAATCAAAAGTCCTCGTCCTGGGAATTCTGAATCGATTCAGAATGGTAAAATAGATTTTATTCTGCTTGATTTTTTTTCTTTTTTTGTGAAATTATATTCTGAATAATTAAGAAAAATGCAGGCAGCTAAGCTAGCCCCATACTGATAATTTAAGTAACAGAAGCAAAACAGATTTTTGTTTGAAATATAAACTTATGGGATTTATTACAGTAAGGAACCTCATTTAAATAAATGCTCTATTTGTCTTTTTCTCTCGTCAATCACGTCATTTAAACAGAATTTCTTAAATATTTGAATAAAAAAAAATTGGTTGTGGAATCAAACATTGTTTCTGAACCGAATTGTGAACCTAGAAATCAGAATCAAATCCCTAGATGCTAAAAGATTCGCATGTCTAATATATTGCATGAAAACACTTTAGAAAAACTTCCAAAATTAGTATGTATCATATTGCGGTTACATTATAAAATATGTCTAAATTCTCTTGCATTTTTAGCTAAAGTTATTAAGATCCACAGGACTGAGTGGTGGAGAAAAGAACACAAGGATTTGAAAATGGTGCCCAAACACGTCTTCCTGTTTGAAAAATCCCAGAAATTCCTGGTATTTGCTGCCAAATACCGCATGCAGTGTGTGTGTTCCAGTGTGTGAATCTTTCAGGTTTCATTCATTTTAATGCTTTCTTCTCTTTGTGTCAGGTATTGTCTGAACCAGATCAGGAAGGCTCCTCACAACGAGAGCGCCTGGAATTATTTGAAAGGGTGAGAAGTGAGACACGCATATGTTAAGATTTAGCTTCCTAGTTCGTTTTTTTTTTTTTTTTTTTTTTTTTCTGCTTTTCTCCGGTTTAAGAATGAATCGGTCCCTTTCAGTGTGGAGGACAGGAATGTTTAAGCACCCGGAGACCGCGGACACGGTCGTGATTCAGTTATTAAAAATGTAGAGGCTCTGAGGCGCCGTCTCTTCTTTTTTAAAAAACATTTTTCCACCTTTTTTTTGTTCCCATCAGGATGCTGCAGGATCGAGGCCTCTCATCTCAGCCGGGCCTGCTGGAAAAGGTCCTGGAGCTGAAAGAGACGCACTGCTCGCCCTACCTCCTCGCTTTCCTCTTCGATTGCTACGAAGACGCTTTGGAGTCCAGCTTCCAAAAGGAAAATCTGGAGCAGGAACACAAGGAGACGTTAAAAAAGGCTGTGGAAGTGAGCAGTTGTTGATACTTTGAGAAACTTTTGTTCATTTAATCAACTTCTGAAGCTGCAGTTGATTAATTTTTCTCCCGTTCTCGTGTTTGTCTTCCCGCTAAGATCTGCGAGCTTCTGGCCCAGGAGAAGGACACCATTCGTAAGGAGTACTGGCAGTTTTTGGGACGTTCTCTAAAGAACAAATACGGAGGAGACGGCCCCTCGAATGAGGAAACCAAGCCGGCCAAGACCCAGGATTCCAGCTAGAGCTCCACGTCAACACTCCCCTCCATGTTCCATTAACATTAACCAACACATGGAGTTTGATATCGCTGTAAAGCCTTCTGCAAATCCCTTCGGTCTTGGAGTAAACATGTTGTCACTTAGTAGAATCTATACTCCATATAAATATTAACTCCCTGTTCTTGCTTATTTCATCTGAAACAGTTTAAAGAAGTACAGTTATTTTTTTTATATCATTACACATCTTATGTATGTGAAAGGACTCTTTGCTTTTGTTTGCACAACAGCATCCAAACTACAGCTTAGATGGTTTACAACGGGCGATAAGTCGGTGGCAGAAAAGACAAACGGGACTTTAACTTGGCTGCTATAGTTTGCAAACTAACGTGGAAGATTATTAGTGTTTAAAATAATGACAGTTGTTAGCAGAACCTTTTCCTTCTGTGACAATAAAGCAGCTGAGCAATAAAACACTACTGTGCTGATGGACTCTGATCATTGACTTGTAGTGTTGTAATGATTTAAAATATCAATCAGAAGTTAAATTCAGCAATTGATGCATTATGGGATGGAGGCTAATATCAGCCTGTGACTCTGCTGAGGTGTTAAGGAAGTTAATCTGTGTTGTTTGCTCTGGTGTCTGGTTATATTTGGTTTTGTAGGGGTGCTTTTTTCCACTCAACCTTCCACTAATATGATCAGTAAACAGCGTTTTTAAGTTGTGCACGCAATGGGAGTCCATGAAGGCACCGCGGCAGCTCTGGGAATGCTACGTCTGGTCTTGTGTCGTTTGAGCTCATTTTCAGTGTCACTGACAACAAACGGGCCATGGAATAACATGACGTCGAAAATTATATCAAATGACGCATTACGTAAAAGAAAATGAGTAAAAAATAGTCCAAACAAAACATAGAAAATGAGGCCAAACGAGCCATGGTATAACATGAGTCCAAACACAAGAAGTATAGTATGACGTAAAAATTAGCCCAAACGAGCTAGCGCCTAGCTAGAGAATACAATTAGTCCAACGGAGACTTATAACATGGCGTCAATAATGAGTCCAAATGACACGATATAACATGACGTCGGAAATGAGCCCATATAAGTCATAGAAACGGGTTCAAACATCACGTAAAAATTACTCCAAAGGACACGCGAGGCTACCGCTAACTAGCTAGTCATGTGGGTGTAAATGTATCAACCAGCTCGCTGGGCGATGTTCGTTTGTTATATATTTGTATCTTTTCAGTCTTAAATTTAATTCAAAGTGGTATTTAAAAAGTCTTAAGAAGCGTTTAATTCAACTTGTTTAAAATTTCTTGGACAGGTTTTGTTCCGCGCCGCCAGTAGAAAAGCGAGCCTGCGGCCCCCTGTGAGCGCTGCTGCACACGGACTGACAGCCTTAGCTTCACGTCCTGGACTCCCTCCGAGCTTGGAAATGGATTTACTCCACTAGATGCAGCTGCTGCTACTTCTGCTGACACTACAGCCCAATCCACCCCTCTTTTCATTTTCTGCATCCCAGCAGTGTGTAATTATGTCTTCTGAAAGGCTGCTCGCCATCCCCCCCCCCTTATTGAAGAGTTCACGTCACGGGAGTTGTGACAGGACCGAGCGTGAAAACTGCCTGGCACTTGAATTACTGAATGAAAAGTCAACTCGAAATGATTTCTTTTCTTTCTTTCTTCTTTTTTTTTTAACAGCGTGATATTATGTTTTAGTCTTCGGTTTGCCAGCTGCACTTGACTCTTAAAAAACACACACACCCCCCCCACACACACAATTAAGGCTGACATGCGAGTGTCTGTGTAAGCTACGTTTTAATTTTCATTAAACAAGAAGCGACACCTGCTGCACCTCATTAAGCGTTGCTCTGAGCACAGTGCTCCCTAGTGGTAAAACGCAGAACTAAAGAAAAAGACTTCTAGATTATAATTAAAATACTGATTAATCCCAGCATTCCTCCAAACAAACCACTCGGTTTCATCACAGGCACACACACGGAGACAGCCCAGTCACTCGCTTGTCTCCGGATCTCAGGCCACATGTCGGTGTGTGCTTACAGCAGCACATCATGAAACCCCGTCCAGACGCAGCCGGCGGCCGGCAGCGTGGATTAAACGTACCGTGTTGAGTCCTGGACCGCATCAGCCTGGTTTAGAAACATCCGTTTCCGGTGTTGGTTTCACTCAGACACAGGAGGAGGAGGGGGAGTGGGAGAGGGAGGAATTCTACACGTTGGGAATTAAAGGTGTGGAGAGATTGTTCCCTCTTCGACAGCATGATTATCAGAAAATGGGGTCTTCGAATAAGATGTTAGCTTGACATTTTACTGTGGCGTCACACATGGCAACCTTAGTGATTTTAAGTTGAAGTCTATATGTCCCCAAGTTTAGGAGAACATATTTCAGGTCTAAAAAAAATTATTAAATTGCTTTCGAAAGTAAACGTATTAAACCCAGTTTGTAAACGTCCAGCTAACATGAACATTTCCACAACATGTCGGTAATGACCCAGTCAGCCCATAACTATATGGCCATAAATTATGTGTGATAAACTGGAGGGAAGCCATGACACCAGCTGAAATCAATCAACAGTTAGTTAAAATTCACATCAGCTCCTTCAATCTCAGAGGAAAAATGTTATTTTTACATACAGTATCAAAACAACTGCTGATGGCTTTGGTTACCATGGCGCCCCGTGGCATAGGCAGTATAGGCAAATGCTCAGGGCGGCAGTAGCCCAGGGGGCGCCATAAAAATGGGCAAGGGGAAAAAAAATTTTCATTATTTAAAAAAAAAACAAACAAACAAAAAAAACGTATAGATAATCTAACTTCCTAAAATGAAAGATTCTGTCTTAATTTAGCTGCACTGCAAAAAAAAAAAGAAAAAAAGTGACTGTTTCCAAAAGGCTCTAACTGTGGCAAAACACTTAAAGCATGAAACAATGCAAGTCCATTTGGCTTCAAAACACTCCTAGTGTTAATTTTTCCTGTGTTATTTTAACAACCTAAAAACCTGTGAAAAGGTTGTTACGTTTCAAAAGTCATGAACGATTTCCACAAGGGACTACAAACCACCAGACTCATTTTGGTAATCAAACGAAGCTTTTTGTGCATCAGGAATGCGTCACGGCAACGTTCAGACGACTCAGCTTCCTATTAGCACCCAAATAAGACCGACAAGAAATATCAAACATCGATTAAGCACCTCGGTGGAATTGAAATGTTTGTCTGTTGCTTGAACAAAGCACAAGAGGAACGCTTTGAAACAGAAAGGAAACGCACTCAGAGGCAAACAGCTAATAATAATCAGAAATTAGATTCACAATTATTCATCTAAAAGTTGCTCCTCTACCGCCTAGCAATATATACATAAATATAATCAATTTGATTAAGTGCAACATTGTCTTGAATAAATATATTTCAGTATTTTTAATGGGTCTGATTTAAAGGACTGTTTGTTTGGAGAGAAAGCAACATATTAGCTGTGAGCAGCACAATTAAGAGTAAATAAAAAATAAAAAACACAAAGAGTTGTTTTGAAAGGCTTTCATCAGATGCAGGGGGACTTACTTCTGTCTGGGGGGGGGAGGAGAAAGATAAGAGAATAAAACAAGTTATTGTAGGAAAAAGGATCTGAAGGATTGTTAGAGGGGTTGGAAGCGATTGCTTCCAGTTCACAGGCGGAGCAGGGCCGGGACCCAGATTCCCCTCTTCACTCCGTCTCCCCACAACAATCCCGTAAAGACCCACAGGTCCGACGGAGGACCCGGCTGGAGATCCCACTAAACAAAAGGTTGGTGGAGTGTGTCGTATGAAACGACCCCGCAGCGCCGCTGTGCTGCCATGACAGTCGAGGTGAGCCTGCTGAAACATAGATGGGGCCCTTTGCTCAGATCCTCCGGTTTCAGGGATCAAGTTGATTGAGCTCATTTCTAATTCCCTTTTAAGAGCATGGTGCAAGCTGAACATCGGCCCTCAGGCGCCAGAGGGCATCGTCCTTAACAACGGCGTGTGAGTAAGGTGGAAAACCTCCAATTTCATCTTCACTGCAACAAGATTAAAAAACAGAAAGAAAATAAAAAGATTTTCGGGGTGATAGGATAATCTATTTTTCACTGATTTTGCAAACGGTTGCATATGCTATTTTTTATTTTTTATATTTTTTAGCACTTCTGACTTTCTGTATTTCTGTCTCCCTGAACACCTGCATATCCATCGCCGATGGTTCCACCATCAATAAATACAAACGCACCTTTCTGTCTTTCATTGCACGTTGCCAGAAGCCGTACACTAAAAACGTCATGGAAAAACAAATTTTGAATTTTTGGACTACAAACTAATTGTTACGTGCCAAAGAAAACGTACTGCGCCTTACCCTGAAGACCATTTTGATCGTGAAACATGGCAATGGCAGCATTATTCTATGGGAATACGTTGGTGCAGAGGAAGCCGGTCAGAGGCGACAGGAGGAGGCACATCCAGGACAATCCTGGAAGAAAACCAGGTAGAGGCTGAACAGGTCTGGAGCTTCCAGCCGGACAAGAAACCAATGTGCAGCCAAAGCTACAAGTGAAGTGCTTGGAGAAAGAAAAAATATGCATTAGAATGTTCCGGTCAAAGTCGGCACCCAATTGAGAATGTGTGGCATGTTCACAACACATTTCAGTCTCTAGCTGTAGATAGCTAACAGAGCTGACTCCCAAAATTTATTAAGCTAGGCTAAGCTGAGAAGTTCACAAAACACTGAGGCAAACATTTGAGTCTCTACATGTAGACAGCTGACAGAGATGTACGGCAAAACTCACTCAGCATGAATGAAAGCACGTTGAATGAATTAGCTACGCTACGCTACGTTAAGCTAGAATAAAATGAGATTGTGTGTCATGATCACAAACACCCCGAGGCAAACATTTCAGACTCTAGATAGCTGACGGAGGTGTATTCCAAAATTCATTAAACCAAGCTAAGCTAAGCTAAGCTGAGCTAAGCTGAGCAAATGTGGCATGTTCACAGACACTGAGGCAAGTATGTCAGCCTCTAGCTGTAGATAGCTAACAGAGACGCATCTCAAAATGAATTCAGCTAAGCTAACATAAGCTAACCTAAGATGCACTTTCCTAATCCCAGAATTGGGAAGTTATTGGGCAGCAGAACAATATACAGAAAACAGAAAATATAGCATGCTAAACATAAATAATAATAATATGAAATATATATATATATATATATTTATATATATATATATATAAAATGTTAATTTCTATGAAATTAAATAATGTCATCTATGAATATATTTAAATATTTTGTGCAAATGGAGCAGTTGGAGTGAGCAGTATCCAGCAACAATTAGACTCAGTTAATGTACAGCGTTATGGCAGGAAAGATTACCTATGGCTATAATTACAGAAAAATGGTTCTTACAAAGAATTAGGAGGGGTGTGTGTGTGTGTGTGCTGAATATACACTATTTTACAAATGTTTGTTTTGCAAACAGAGTCATTTTCTTCCACTTTACAGCTGTGCACCACTTTGTGTTGATCTATCACACAAAGCCAACAACGAAGCACACAAATTGTCATCATGTGCCAAAATGTTTTCAAAGGAAGGCAACAAAGCCACAACAGCTTCCACTGTGATCCGTTCCCTTTTCATCCAGACGCACTCTGGATGAAAAGGGATGACATAATTCAGCCACTAATGAGGAATCCCGGCCCAACAGAACCTGTGTGGTGAAGTAAGCCGGTCGTTAGTTTATTTGTGGCTTTTAACGCGCCTCAGTCGTGACCCTGCGGCTGAAACCTTCCGTAGACTGTGCTGCAACCTCGCACAAGTTCATTATCATTACGTAGCCTTTTATTTCCCCTTCTTCCTCCCCACTAATGAGCCATCCTAATGGTCTGATCATCATCATTACTACCAACAAAGTTTTAAGCGAAAGTTAAAACACGCAGATTGGAGAGAATACGTAATTCGCTTGAGACGTCCTGGAAATCGTCTTTTTTTTTCTTTCTTTTTTTTTCCCCTCCTCTGACCAGAGAGTCTGTACCTGAGGGATGATGGCTAATTGCCTTTTATTTTTCTAAATTGAATTAAGTTTTTTAAAGCTTAACAACACAAAGTGAGCTAGGCAGGAAATTAAGACTTGTTGCTACAGCAAAGGATGTCATCGTTGCTTAAATTGTGTTTTGTTTGCCTTCCTGCTTCTTTGGGGGTAAATGAGCTAATTCAGAGCTTTGTGGCTCAAAGTTAGTCAGCAGAAATGACATAAAATAATAATAATAATAAAAAAAAACCCCTGAAATATAGAGGTTAGGAGTTGAAGTGAAAGGCATTACTTTCAAAAATATTTGGATCATTTGAACGGTTTCACATTTTGTCATTTTTGTTTTGATAGATCAACACAAGAATAGTGCTTGATTGCAAAAAAAGGAGGAGGAAAACTGATCGAGATCAATAATAGATGCTTTTGAATCTTGTTTCTGACAGCTTTTACCCATCATTCTTTGCAAAATAGCTCCAACTCAGCCGCATTCAAAGTTTAGCCATAGTTTTTCCTAATTTGATTAAGGTCTGAGCTTTGACTGGGCCATTCTAACGCCAGCCTATCATAGCTGGCGTTAGAATGTATGATGTATGCAGAAAAATCCATTAAGTCACATAGTGAAACAAGAGCAACATAAACTCGCGCACATTTGTTTTTTTTGTTTTGTTTTTTTAACATCTGAAAAAGTAGTGAAGCTGTGTTCGTAATAAATTAACAGGATTTTCACTGAGATGTTCAGATTTCCTCTGCAAATACGTTACATTTTGATCTCATCCCAGCAGATGAGATCAAATCTTTGAGCTGTTTGCTGTAGGACTTTTATTTCCATGATGAGCATCGTCACCTAAACAGGTTGCATGTCTCCTTTTGGTCGGTTGGGGGCAGCAAAACAAACTCCAAACACTTTATTGAAATATTATCACTATTTATCTCCTCAGATATTTGCATTTTGGCACATATCTAGAAACAATCGTACGTATTAAGAGTTAATCTAGTTCATTTCTTCTTACTGACTCTAAAGATAAAGTCCGTCTGGTTTGTTAGCTGCTGCTCTTTTGGCCATAATGGCTGCTGATTTCTGTCGGTCTCCTCCGTTCTTTGCAGACGTTTTAACTGAGCCCGTTTTCAAATGACAATACCCACCTGCTGGGACCGTGAATGAGGCGGATGAGCGCAACAGGTGAATGGAGGAAAATCCAGAGGAACCACTAAAACCAGGCCTCAGAGAGCAGCAGTCATTATGAGATGAATTTTAGCGAGTTTGTGCCGTTGATGCGGTTACGCCAAGTCGCTTTTAGCTACCTGCTCATCGAGCAAAATCTCTATGACTCGGTAGATCTTTAAATTCTGACCACCTTATTTAAACGCGGTTCTGACCAGGGCTGGATCTAGCAGACTGCGGGCCTCTGGGTTAAATAGAGCTGTGGCCCCCTGTCAAGCTAATGTGAACACTAAATTAGCTTGACAGGGAGTCCTAAACATTAGTGGAGATGTCCCTGCTCAGATGGTTCTGTTTTTACAGAAAAAATGTAGCAAAACCCAGAGCGGCACTGAGCGAAGTGATCAGCATCCCTTCTTGAAACGGCTTCATCCATGCAGAAAAAAAAACAAAAGAAAGAAAGAAAGCAAAACATTTTCATTACAATCACAGGCCTGTTGTTGTTGTCACTAAAATGCACCTTTAAATGAGCAGCAATATTTGTTTTATAGCACAATCAAGTAACTAAGTTAACGTCAGTTGCATATGTATATATACACTCACATCAAGTATGACTTAAAAAAAAATGTACTTCCGAATTTAACATATTGAAACTGGGCCCCTGTTTCTTTAAGAAGCTCCTGCTCTTTCTGAAACTCCGCCTTCAGGAAGTCATCGCAACACGGCTCCTCTATTAATCCTTTAGCAACGTTTTTACCAGCGTTGCTCTGAGAAGTAGCTCCTATGCAGTAATGAGCTCAGCTGATGCACAGTTCCACCAGGTGTTTGCTAACTGCTGCTGGCTAGTCTGAAGGAGCTCTGTGAGGTAGAAGCTTGGAAACTACAGTTCAGAGGAGGAGCAGTGCTTGGTCCACTGAGGCGTCTTGCACAGTTTAATGGTTGCCATGGAGATTAACAGATTTCTCACACATGCATGGAAGAATCAAGACAACATTCCAGGTATGTTTTTGATGCCTGGAGTTTCAAAGTCATGACAAAAAGCTCAAAAAAAGTTGATTTTTACATAATACTGCCCCTTTAAAAAAACTGCACTAAAATGTTATTTTTCTCACTTTTGATTCACCTTAGGATACACACAAAGTTATTATGTCATATTGTTCAAATACTCATTTATCTTCACCAAAATCAAATTGATTGATTTAATTGAGACAGTGCAAATTACTGAAAGTACAATTTACTGGATTTAGCAAAAATGCTAATTTCCATCCATAGTCCTGTAAAAACACAAGATTCAAACATTTATTCATAAAAAAAAAGAATTACAGTACAATAAAATTTAAGCAAATGCATATGGGCTTTAAAGTACAGTGTATGGAAAGCATTTGTTGACCACAAAACAAATCAATGAGGCCGTACCCTGAAAGCCCAGCGCCCTGACTTACTGCCCCTGTAAGCCACGTCTAAATTGTGACCTGGGTTCTGACCCCTGGTCCTCCAGTCTGATCCGGTCAGACTCAGTATTGATTCTACGTCTCTCTGCCTTCAGGATGAACGTTGTTGCAGAAAGCCGGTCCAGACTTTTTAATATTCATGGAATCAAAAGAGGTTTCACCGGCCGTCCGGCCCGTCACCACCGCCGTAAAACTGCAGTCCGGTTGCCGTGGCAGCTGGCTTTTTGGCACGGCGGAAGCAACAAGCTCCACAAATAAATGCTGTGATGTATATTTCAAACGCTAGGAGGATTTCAGGATTTCACTTCTTTGTCAGGAAGTCTGTCTTGAGGACAAGTTTTTTTTTTTTCCTCTTTTTTCTAAATCCCACCTGGTGTAAAAAAAAAAAGCCCACACTCTTTGTCTGGTTCAAAGAGTGTTCTGCACATTAAAATGAAGCCGACTCCGGCTCGTTCTGCTCACTGCGCGCCGTGTGTACGAGGGACGATCTCGCCTGTTAGGATGGGAATTACTTTCCTCCTCAGTAACAGCGTCTTCCAGGTTTGTGACCGTGACGAGTAAATTGCCTGCGTTATGCAGGAGAGCGGGGATGTGTTTGTGTCCCGATGAAAGACATATGCTGCTAACAACTTCTGCTTCATCAGATTTGTTCAGGCAATTTAACGCGGTGAGTCACATCGGGACTGAAATGCTCTCTGTGTGACCTGCGACTGCTGCAGGTAAATGCAGGTTATTCTCTTAGACAATGTAATTCACACAGCTCTTAATTACAGTTAGACTTTTTTTCCCCCCACATGAAAGGCCGGTAGATTGAGTTCAATTGGGGAGTTAAAAAAATGCAATGTTTGTCACATTTTCACTTGGTGAGTTTCACTTTCGTGTTGCACTGTGTCAATCAAACAAAACCCTTTAAAAACCTATTCCCCTCCTCACTTGTGGTGGAGCTGCACCAAGAACTACAGAATGAAATGACATGAAAACCACTGAAGAAGACACCGATGTAACTTCCTTCTTCACAAAATGTAAACAAAAGTGGAGTAGCGTCAGGATTTAGAGGTGGTAGAATTTCTCTTCAGTCTTTGGTAAAAGACCGCGAGCCATTTCTCCAGTTAGCATGTTTGTTTTGGTTGTATTTTAGCACGTTTGTTTTGGTTGTATTTTACCCAGAATGCCTTGTGCTGCAGTCCGGTTTTTTGTTTTGGGAGCTACCTCCGGTCCAGATGCATTCACATATGCATTCAGAGCACATTAGAGTTCACTTTAACCGGACCCAGACCGAGGTTTTTAGCCAGATGAGAGTTTGTTTTTTGGTCCACATCAGAGTTTGATTGCACGTTCACACCCTCCCCAAACAAACCAGACTTAAACCAGACAAATTAGAGTTTGATTAAAGCGGACTAAACAGAGCAGGTGTGAATTTACCCCTAGTCTCTGAAGGATTCACAAAGTCAAATCCTTTCAAATGTGAAATCCGGTTAGGATCCTTTGCCTCCTTCAAAACTCAGATTTGTATTTCCTCCCTTGCTGAACGGTGGTACCGTTGCTGCCGATTGTGGTGACATCTGCAGCTGTCTCAGTGGACCGACCAACGCCGACAGAAACCCCCTCCACCTGCACCTCCGGCCGTCACCAGCCAGCAGGACTGCAGATCCATCAGCAGATCATCAGCTTGTCATTCAGCGGTTCTTATCTGCAAACCTATGCAAAGCAGTAACGACCTAATTAGAGTGGCTCTCAGACTCACTGGCAGCCGTACCAATAAAGTCAATGAGGTGGCTCATTGTGATAAATGGAAGCGAGAGGATCGTCTCTAGTGTAATTTTTCTGATGCAGTCAAATCTTTTGGATAATTTTTCACGTTGAGACTCAGCAAAGTGACAACCACAACAGTCCTGGGTGTCCTGCCAGCGCGTCTCACCGTGGAGTCCCTTCACAGTTCAGGGAACTCATCCTACGTGAAGACTTTCAAGGGTTTGGGAAGGATTCAAAAGCTACCTCATTTAATTTCTGTCCTGAAACAAAGAAGAGCAGTGTCCACTGACCTGAACTGTTGGAAAGGGCATTGTGACATGTCCAAACACTGTTTCTTCTTTTTCTTTGCCTCTCAGATGTTTGACTTTCAGTGACTTTGGCTCTCCTCAAACCTTTTGCCCAGCCAAGAAGTTGGATGTTGGCTCCATGAGGATTTGACTTGGGGCTACAGCACATTAACTGGGCATTGACTCAAAATTGGATTACAATATGGACGACACTGAAACTGACTACACGGAATTATAAAATACGTTAATTTTGGGAGGAGAAAATACCACGCCTAACCATTTCTTACTCCAATCTCACGTCTCCGGCTTGTCCTGCTTAGAGGGAAAACCAATATGAAGTTAAACTTTTCTCCAGAGTTTTTTCTTGTTCCTCTTCTATCTCTCCTTCTCTGAGGTGGATTAATACAAATTCACACTTTCTAGTCTACAAATTTGGGCTCCCACTGCGGGTCTGCTATCTTTTTGGACATCTGTGTGCAGCTGCTGGGGAAGCAATGTCCTCAGGCACCAAACAGAGGAAATAGAGAAAACGGTCAGCTCATGATGAGAAGAAAAACTGCAACAAAGTTTATTTTACAGGATTATAGAGAGGATATTTTATTTAATTTCTCTGAGACAACTAAAATACAGAAGCCACACTTTCTGAGGTGTATGTGGACACATTATAGGCACAGAAAGAGAGAATGCTGACTAGAAGTAATTTTTCGGCCATCGCTTTGGCGCCCCCTCTAGCACAGCACCCCACAAATAGTGAATACCCACATTCACTTTGATTTCAGTTATTTTCTTCTCCTCTTTTAAGTAGTGTATAAACCAACATGTTTCCACCCCCTAAGTATAAGTAGAGATTTGGTAAAAGAAATTGCATTTTTTTATATAATAACTGTAAACAAATTTAAAACAAATTAATAATCAATACTGTTGTGTATGACGTCATCAGGGCTTGGTTTGATCAGAAACAAACCTTCTAAGTTTGAACTAAAGAAGATCAAATCCTATCAAGACCCATTAAACTCTGGGAAACATCCATTGGATGGGGGAACTTTTGGCAAAAAATGACTTGGTCTATTATTTTAGGAAGGTGACAATACCCAGATCTTATGATATTCATGTAGAGTCTTACAGGAAATGAAAAGACAGGCTTCACTTTAATAATAAACCTTCTGTTTTAACCATCACATCTCATGACGCCCAACTCAAAGTAAAGTAACGTCAGAGACCCTCAGACTTCTGACTTGCTCAATCACACAAAAGTCCGTCCTACTTTCAGGTAGTTTGCCTTAGTCGCCTTCACAAAACACTCCGAGACAGAACTTAGCGACTGAAGTGTCGGTTACTTCAGTCGCAGGAACGGTGATTTAAAGGCATCTATAAGAAAAGTAGGCACCACATGTTTGATGAAAGAGAGCACTGGACTTCAGCCGAGAGTAGTTTTTTCAATAGTTAGAATGCTTGAAAATAGCATAAAACCAAAAGGGCATTACACACCACTGATGTGTATCTGGGTGCCTCAAGCAGTTAATATAAGTCTACTATCTATTATTGTGCCTAACAACTGCCTGTGTTTTGGCTGCCCATTGCTATATAACCGGACATTTGCTGCATTTCTATTACAAATGTGTGCAAAACTTTGTTGATGTTCTGCTAATGTCAAACAGAACCAAATGTCAAAATTGTGGCATTTCCATTAAATAAGAAACAATTAAAATCAAGTTTGTTCACGCAATAAGTCATTAAAAAAAAACATGCTCCGTCATCCTCCAACCACTTCCTGTTGTCTTCCTTCGTCTTTCCTGCTAGCGGTAACATCCGGTTGTTGTTCAGGTAACGCAAAAAAAAATTATTGTTTTGTGAAATACACTAATTTCGATGCAGCTGAAAAACCACCTCATCCTAAAACTTTTCACCGTAAAGCGTGAGCTTTTTTTTCCCCAAACTGCCGTGTTTCCATGAAGCTGATTTGATTTCGTAATTCCAACCTGCGCAATTATGCGGTCAAATCTTACATCTGGGCACTAAACATAACAATGGACGAAAGACCAAAAAGTTTAAACTTAATGTTGACTATGAGACCTTGGAGTTAGTGGAGCTCCCCTTTCATCTGTCTGCGCTAATATTATGAGCCAAAGGTTTTCACGCTCAAACATTGGCTTTCAGACTGTGGGTTGTAAGCCTGTGCTTGGCATTACAGCGCTGACTGTGGGTGACTCACACGGTGTGTCCTTCTGAAATGAAAAGACTGTAATGCAATTCTTATGGTCCTGTCTTCACCGGTGCCAAAGCCGTTTGGACTCTGAAAAGAGAAAACAAACTGCAGATACTGTAGGCCCGCCCACACAACTCTATTAAATCTCTTAAATAAAATCCCAGGGGACAGGTTTTTGGTTTTTTTTCTCCTTTTTATCTACACTGTCAGCATGCTCACTGTAGGGAAAGATGTGGAGGAGTTTAGCAAGCGGGACAGAAGGCCGCGGACAGCTCAAAGCCTCGGTCCAGCTTCAGTCAGCTGCTGGTGTTTTGCTCTCGAGCCCCAAAACCGATTCCACAAAATAAGAAACCATTCAGGGATGCTGACATGCTGCGTACGCCGAATGCACCGAATGTGTTGAATGTGTTATCCGAAAGGAGCGAGTTGTGATTTCACTAAAACTCCATTTATTTAAAAGATTACTTGAAGAAATGAGATTCATAGTCTGTCACTGCTGCTGTCAGATTGTGTTTTAGCATAAGACTGAGGGCTTTGAGGATGTGCACAGAATCAAACCTTCTGTTGAGCAAAGTGTTTCTGCATCAGAAGGCATACTGCAAATATTATTGGGTAGTTTGTTTTAATAACCAGATGTTGGTTATGCTTTTGGGACAGAAGTTAGGCAATTAAAGCCAAACGTTGGCTCAAGAAGCAGAGCCCAGTTTGCTGAGAGACAGAAAAGACTACAAGCAGCCTCATCAGTCTTCAATGACACAAGGATGTTACCAGATATTGTAGTCCGGTAGACTCGGTTTGATTGGTGACCAAAATTGCAACATCTGTTACATTTTCAACTGGTGTGGTTCGCTTTCACATTGCACTGAGTCAAAAAAGCTAAAGCCTTTGAAAAACTTGTTCCCCTCTTCGCCTGTGGTGGCGCTGCACCAAAAACCACTGAAGGAAACGACACAAAAGCCTCAGAAGATGCTGAGCGCAACTTCCTTCTTCACAAAATGTAAACAGAAATGGAGCGTTATAGTCCACTTTCTGCTTTTCGAGTGGTCTCTAGTCCAGTTGCGTCCACGTAACCACAACAGAGTTCGCTTCAACTGGACTGAGACCAAGGTTTTTAGCCGGGTCAGAGTTTGATATTTCGTCTACATCAGAGTTTGATTACACGTTCACAACTTCCCCAAAGGAACCGGACTTTCAAATGAACTGGAGTTCAATTAAACAGGGCTGGTGTGAATGCACCAGCAAGGTTACGTTAGATGTTTACCTGCTAAGCAGCTAACACAAGTTCGTTATAGTCATATTTACCTTTCGTTCACTGACCAAAAAAAAAAAAAAAAGGGTTTTAAAGTAAGTATAGAAAGTCAATATTGATACTAGTCTGGTGTTGAGTGTGAATTTTGTTTTGCAGATTGAATTCGTCGGGCATGGTGCCGTGGTTATAGGGGGAACCCTGTACAGAGGCGACAGACCCAGAGTTCGACTCTCACCCTCTGTTCCTTTACCGCCATCCTGTCGAATTACAACTATTGCCGAAAAAGTCTTTAAAAAAATTCTTTGTCAGTGAATCTTAGACAATACGAGATTGTCTTCAAGGAACCGCCTGGAGAGTTTTTGCATTGCAAAACTCTCCGGTTCTGTCTCAGCTGGTGCTCAGACAGAACCGAGTCTGTACAACAGCTGTAAAGAAACACATCAACACTTCCTGGGTGGAGTTTGCATGTTCACTTAAAATAACACAAAACTAACTTACAAATATCTCTTCAGCAAGATATAGCAGCTTGTTTTAAGTTCATTCCGTAATATTGATTTTTCTTTTTGTTGTTTTTTTATTTGTTTGTTTGTTTTAAAGTACCAGCTCCTCTCGCAGATTCTTTCACGTATTGGGAAATAAATTATAAGTGAACTAATCTGCCACTGGAATTAGAACTTAAAAAAAAAAAAAAAATCAACATTAAGAAAACAAGCCATTATGTTTTGTGAAACAATATTCCTATTCCTGTTAAATTTGAGATGGAATATTTTCATTTAACGATATACATGAGGATTCATACTGGCAAGAAGCCTTTAACATGTCGTCACCTTCCTAAAATTCAAAAATACTTTATTAACCGCAAAGGGAAATTAAATGTTGTTGAGCTACAATAATACAATAACGCCCCAAGTCTTTTTTCCAAAGGCATTTTTGGCAAAAATGACTTGAGCCATTAGCTTTGGAAGGTGACAATGTGTTACATGTGGAAAAAGTTTCATTTGAAAATGTCATTTCAGTTATTCGAAGTAAGTTTTGTCTTATTTCAAGTCTACTAAGATATTTTCACTAAAGACACTTGGTATGATTTGGTGTGTTTTTTTTTTCAGTGTAGAAAGCTTGAACGCTCCTGGGCCATTGGTCACCCCCCTATAATCTCCTCCCTTTCTGTCACAAAAAAGAAACACCCCACTGCATTCCAGCCGGCAGGCTCGGCAGTCCACACCGACCAGACTTCCCTCTCCTGCAGGCGACTTGGAAAAACCGTGGAGTAGTTTTAGTTCAGAGGAGAGCCTGGACGTTTGGGATACAGCGGTCATTGGCTGCGTGTGGATTATCGATAATTGCCGACGAGGGTTGGAGGGGAGAAGGGTGGTGGAGGTGGAGGGGGGTGGGGGGGAACGTCTCTGCTTTAACATTAATTATTTATAGGATTCCTGTAAAGCGGCGGAGATGCGCGAGAGACGCCGCAGCGGCGAGGCTCGCCCGCTCTGAACCGGAGGACTCACCGGCAGATGATGACCCAGCCTGAGAGTGTTTCCAGAGGAGACGGAGGAGAGCACGAAGGAGGATGAAGAAGGGGAGAGAGGGGTCGAGAGCGGCAGAGGTGGGCTATAATGAAGTTGAGTGGGAAAGGACTGTGCACCGTGTGCTCCAGCGCCCTCCTCTTCGTGTGCGCCCTGAGCGAAGTTGTCGTTGGATTAAGATGCGTCTCGCTGGGATCTACGGTGAAGGCGCACTTCCACCTCGGCGCCGCCGCCGGGGCTTTCTACTCCGGGCTGCTGGTGGGGACCGGCCAGGTGCTGCTGGGCTCGGCGATGGTCTGTTGCGTGCGGAAGCCCGGCTGCCGGAATTTCTTCCTCCTGGGTGTTGTTGTCTTCTTGCTGGGGGTCCTCACCGCCTTCTCCGGCGCGGTCGTGGACGGGGACACGGCTTCTCTGGTGGAGAGGAAATTTTCCCACTACTGCTTCCACTCGGTGTTTGTGAACTCCGCCTGCCAGCAGCTGCTGGAGTACCAGCGGACCCTGGTCATCTCCACCGTCCTCAGCACTTTGGAGTGCCTGCTGGGGCTCCTCAACCTGGTCATCATCAAGCGCTACAAGGCGGAGCAGTTCTCTAGGAGCCGGCAGCGGCAGCGGCAGAGCAGCGGGGGGCCGATCGTGTTCAGCGAGGAGCGGGACTGCTCGGCGGCGGGGCTCCAGCCGGTGTCCTACATCAACCTGGGGGTGTTCAGCGTGCTGGACGAGACGGGGGCCGAGGTGCAGCGCGGGGGCCACCCGTCCATCGACCTGCCCGGATACTGGCCCTGGGACCCGGAGCTCAACCACTGCTTCCCATTCTCATACCCGATCCCCAGCGAACTGCCGCCCGCCTACGAGGACATTTTCCCCGCCGAGGCATGCAACACATAGCCGCTCCGGAGCCGGCCCCAGCCTCTGCTGTGACAATCACTGACTTTTTATTTTTTCTTTTTCTTTTTTTTTTTTTTTTGCTTAAAAAAATTACCCCCAACAAAAAAAAAAACAAACATCTTCTCCAACACACACAGTATAACAGTAAGTTACACAGGAGGTTTTATGTCAGTAGCCCATTATTCTCATGTTTTCTGGTAACATATCATTAGAAAACAGATAAAACATTTAAAATATAAAATAAAAAGTGGCAGCCTACGGGCCCAGACAAGTGCAGGCACATCCAGGCCCATAAACGCAACAGCTTGCTGGTAGAAATGAAGTGGGGAGCTGCTGTTTTCCTGAATGGTTGCTGTTACCGTTTCTACTTGTGAATAAAATGTGTATTTAACCTCAACTGAAGTCACGAAACTGCTGCCAGGGTTGATTTTGAACTTCCACGGTGTGTCGTCCCCCCCCCCACTCCCCCGCTTCTTACAGAGCTGGTTTAAACAGCGGCGTGGTCAGGTTGGTGCCCCGCCCGCTGGTCAAACAGGGCCGGATGTAGGAGGGGGGGCAGGTTTGGTGGCCTACCCTCTACAACTTCCTTTCACATGTGCGAATTGCAATAGATCTATTTTTAAAAAAATTTACTCACATCTATATTAAAATAGACGTTTTTTTCTGCTGCAACACTTTCGCATTTTTTCTTTTTAAAAAAAGAAACAACTTCATCCTGATTAAAAGTCGATGTCAGATCAATTTAAAGGGCCAGACTTAGAAGGACGTGGGCCCCAGTTCTAGTGCCCTATCTGGCGGCCGTATGCATTAGTGGGCATGAATTTATCTATGCTGGTCAGTAGCTACATATTGTTCCAGAAAACTGTACTATAACTTCAACAATTTCTAATACTTCAGTATTGTTTTAGTTTCATGACTTTGTTTCTATCCTATGTTCTATATGAAGTGTGTGTAAGACATTCATAAAACAACATCAAAAAGACAAATGAAAAATCTTTTCTTTCCACCTCTTAAAAGTTGTTGCACTGGGCTACTGCCCCTGCAAGTCCTTTCTAAACTCTGGCCCAGCTTCTGTGTAGCAAAGTCCCTGAAACACACCAAAAATAACAAACACAGTATGGAACCTGTGCTTAAAACTTGCTATGCCTCATTTTATTGGGTTCATTGAGTCAGCGGTGGGGCTACAAATTATAGGCTTTTGAAATAGTTGACTAACCTTCGCAAGAGACAGGATCATAAAGTGTTTTTACCCGGTTTGTGTTCCGACAGGACTGACCCCTGTTGGGCTTTTACAAGTTTTTATTGTGTGTGTGTGTGTGTGTGTGGTTCTGGGAACTGACGGTCTGACGGGACAATTCCCCGCTGTCTGACCGTGACACCTGCCGCACTCCTCCTGAGAGTTGCACCAAGACCGCAAGAGAGTTAATAATAATAATAATAAAGAACGTGTAATTATTAAAACATCTCACATACAACTTATGTTTGCTAAACATATTCATTCTCAGGGAACCTGGGCTTATGCCTCCTATTTAAGTCGGCCCCGTTCTTTAAGCTTAATGTTTTCATGATAGGAGAGAATGAGCTTTAAGTTGCAAAAGTTATTGATTTAAGTTTTTATCATTGTGTGCCATCACAAGACTGTCAGTGGCCGCCCCTTTCAAAACTTTCCGGACACGCCCCAGGGCTCAATATCTAACATGTTTATTTCAAAGATACAACCTGTTATTGCCAACCCCCCTCCCCATCTTTAGGCTTTTATAGTAATTAAGGTATGTTCATACACATTTTTCCTCAAACTAGCACGGTAGATGATTGCAGTGATACGTAGCATGTTTGCTTTCCAGATGGGAGGCATTTTATGTAATCCTTAATGCACTGAAGGTGGCATCCCACTGTTTTCTCTTTCAATTCAAACTGCGCAGAGCTGCCTCACACTCTGTGCCATCTGATTTGACTCGAAGTGATTGATTAACTGCGCCACACACAAATAACCGTCATCAGCCCCCAGCATGGGTCCTCTCCCGACCAGGAAAAAAAGCCTTTCAGCCTCGCCATCACCGATTTCACTTAACCGCTGGAACAAAGACGTGAGGAAAATAGGGGGCTCTGCCGTCATTATTTTGTACCTTTAGTCGGCGCGGCTCTGCGCAAAATTAAAGCGGTTCCCTATTCTTCAGATAAAGGTTTTTAAATGAGCATCTGTGGCTCGGTGTTTGAGTTTTTTTTTTTTTTTTTCACTTTGATGAGCACTTTGTGATGAAGAAAGTTTAAAAAGGCGGCTGCTGTCGTCAACAGGCTCAGGGTGATCGTTCGTAGAACCATATGATGATGCTTTCTGCTCACTCATTCTGCTCAGCATGGGTTTGCCTTGCAAGAGATGAATGCATGAGCAGGGAGAAGTAGCAAACACTCCAGCTCTAGACGTTTTCTGTACGGCTCAGCAGCGACAATCTGCTGGTGTCCTGAGAGCATTTGTGCAGTAATGGTGTCTGAACGATACAGGTTTAAAGCTTAGGTACTATTGTAAATGTGGCGAAAAGAACGATTTACTTTTTTTTTTTCCTCAGGTAACTGTGACACATCACGAATATTGCTTTTGAGAAATCTTCCCATGTGTCAGGATGCCAGTCACTTAAAGAAGTGCGATTGGTATTAATAAAATCCGCACTAACTGCATTTTATCACATTTTTAAATGTATTAATGCAGCATTACTGAAATAACGATGGAGGGGGAATAGTGAAAAATAACAATCCCAACGAGAAATTCAGTTTTAGTGGTTTTTAAAACATCATTAATTGGAATTTACCGTGACAACGATGAATCAAAATCGTACCGCGATAAGAAATTCATCACGATTAATGATATGCGATATGATAAATGCCTGTCAATACTTAAAAGGGAAGAATGTAGATTTCCATGTTACTAGTTATCAAACTGTATAGTAGCTCAATACGTGTTCACAGTAGTTTAAAAAGTTTCTAAGGAGCAGATTGTGTTGAGTCACTGACTCGCAGCATTAAAGATTTTATGTCGGGGTTTCAGAGCAAAGAGGCTGAATCCAAATGTATACCTCACTGTCATTTGTTGCTAACTTGGAAAACATTCAATCTTTTTATCCCCACTTTATAATTATGCGCTTATTTGTGCTGTTCCACTGCATTACATACTGCAGGTGCAAAGTAAAACTGGTACAGTTGATCCAACTTTAATACATTGTGTTACTTGGTCACAAGGCATCAAATTAAATTGGTCCAAATTAATTTATTAAACTTAAGTTGTTAAGTTAGACAAACGTAATTAAAGCAAGTGTGACAAACTTTGCTCAATTAAATGGTAACCATTTAATTTTTTTAAATTGCCGCTCCACTTTCAGGGTGTCTGCAGGTTCCACCAAGTCAAATCTAAGACTTCCTAAAGTCGTCTCAAACTTCATTTAAGACAAAAAAAAAACTATAAATACAACTTAGAAATCATAGATAAAAAAAAAACGCAGCTAGCTAAATGGGCTTGCAGGGGGTATATTAGCAGCTAGTTAGCGGTAGCCTCAACTCCCTCGACCCACAGAAAGAAGTGAAGATGTCTGCGGGTGATTTATTGCAAAAACTTGAATGGCAGAAAAGCTCAGCTAGAAAAAAAACAAACAAACCCCCCCCCCCCAAGAAAACAAACAACTATATACATGACTAGATAGTCCGGCTAAGACGAAATTTAATACCTATGAGAAACACATTTAAATCTAACTTAGAGTTGTATTGAATTTTAACACCCTAATTTTATAGATGCATGAAGGATTTTTAAGGATGTGCGCCCCGATTCTCTTTTTTCACTGTGACTGTAACGTGGCAAAACCTACAGGGAGCTGTAAATATGATTTCTCGCCTCTATGATACAATAAAACTTCCCCTTACAGGGAGTTGTTGCACGTAGCTGGTTGTTTCAGAGACACGGTCTGACGTTCAGTAAGCAGAGGCAGAGTGCATCATTTGGTTCTGGTCGGACGCTTCTGTAGGAGATGTCCAGCGGTCCGATTGCGGCGTTAAAAGGCCATTAAGCTGTGGGTGAAACTGCAGCTGGAGGCCGCTGTGATCCCAGAGCATCAGGACTCACTGAGCTGCCGCTGGCCCCCAGCGGACGGTTCGCTTCCTAATGTCGTCAGGCAGTTTTTATGCGCCGCTACAATGCACAAAGCATTTCACATTCAGCACACCAAGAGTGTATTTTCCAGCTTATATCATCTTCATCATAAAGTGTTGTGTTTGATAGTCGTGTTTCGTAACAATTACTGACTTGAAGTATTTTGTTTTTAAGCAGAAAAAAAAAAAAAACCTGGAACGGCACTCCTCAGATTTATGATTATTATTAGGAGAAGAAGGTGAAGTCAGGTCAGGTGATGTTTTTGTTTTTTATAGTGCATTACTATAAACTTTGTTGACCATAACAAGACAGTTACATTAGCACTGCTTTAGTTAAAGGTTCCCCTCTAATTACATAAATAATAGTAATAAAAAGTGTTTATTCAACCTGAATCTTTTTACTTGAAAGATTAATCTTGATCTATTTAATAAGCTTATTGTCTGGTGTATAGTACTCTCTATCAAAACTGATTCATATATACATATATACACACACACACACACATACAATGTTTAAAAGTACGACGCCTCAATGTAAACTAAAACAGGCGCTGCCTTGGAAAAGTTTTCACACCCTTTGAACTTCTTTTCCTTTTGTCTAGTTAAAGTCACAAACTTCTTACTTTTTTTTTATTTTAGGTGACAGACAAAAACAAAGTAACACAAATTTGTCATTTGAAATGAAAATATTCATGGGACTGAAAATAAATAGATCTGATTAGTATTCACACCCTTTGCTCAAATGAACATAAATCCAGCTATCTAACCAGGCGACAGAGTCCAGATGTCTGCAGTGGACCTCCAGTACAAACACAGGTGCTCTTCAGGCACCAAACTTCTTTTTTTTTTGTCACTACTTGTAAATTTAAGGATAGAGATTAAATGTTTGGAGGCTTTTTTTTTTTTAAATCAAGTTTAGACTCGGCATGGAAACAGAAAATAGTTCACACTTCAGATAAGGTAGGGATCGTTTTCCCTAATGTTTCTGACCAGTTAGTCAAAAAACATGTTTACGGTTGGAGCACGTCTATTTTTCTTATAGATAGTTTTGGAAGTACAGAATCACAAAGTTCAGGAAATACTTTTTGGTAAACTTGGATGACAATCTACGGTGATTTTAGGAGAAGGACAAGTTTAGATTCTTAATGCATTTAAAAAATGGTCCATGCTGTTGTCAGAAGTGTAAAACATATTTAAATAAGGACAAACCATCATAAATAATTCCCTTTTTGCCGTTCAACTTCCTTGAGTTCACTCCTATTGAGAAATAAGTTACATTTGCATAAACAGAAATACAATTCAGCTTCCCTGATTGGATTTTTCTGACTTTTTAATATTTCTAATCTTATCTTGAAGCCATAGATTTACAGATAAAGTACTGAAATGATGGTATAAAACCATCAGGAGAGTGTTTTAGACTTACACCACACCGTGAAGAAAGTCTTCAATTACTGCAGAAAATCTGGGACAAGAGCAACTTTAGAAAACTGAACATTTCTCCAAAATATTAAGACGACAAATCAAAATCTGGTGAGAGAGGCTGTTAAGAGCTCTACAGTAACTCAAGGAGAAAGAAAAAATTTCATCAAGGACTTTCTGTCTGCGACAGACTGGTGACCTGTCCAGGGTGTACCCCGCCTCTCACCCGGAACGTAGCTGGAGATGGGCACCAGCAACCCTCCCGACCCCATTAAGGGACTAAGGGTGAACAGAAAATGGATGGATGGATGGATGGACTTTCTGTGTGGCACATGTGACAGCAATCCCTCTGTACTTTAGATATTTCTTGGCTGAAGCCCTTTCTTTCAAAGGAAACACTCCGGCCTCAAAACCTCCTGTTATGTTCAGACAAACACAATCGTCATGATTTAGACATGACGATGAACGAGAGGCACACAAAAACACAAAACAAACAAACAAAAGACAAACTCTGAGCATTACCAAAAAGAACACAGTCCCTATAGTGAAACATGGTGGGGGAGGCATCATGCTCTGGGCTTACTTTTCTTCAGATGAAACTGGGTTTTGGTCACTAATAGGTCTGTGAAATCATAACCAGCTCAGCTTTATCAATCAGATATGTGGAAAAGGATTTACCGTTTACTCCTGTATGATCATTATGGACGATGCGTATGATGACTGTGTCAATCAAGGCTCCCTACTTCTTAATGCATCGGGCTCTTTAAGTACTTTTTTCTCTGTTTCATAGGCAGCACTCTGGCTCTCAGACATATCCACACTCTGCCGGAAACATTAAGGTCAAGATGGGCTTCAGGTTTTCAAAACGCCCAGCATGTGCAGGTTGAACATTTTGTGTGGGTGGATGAACCTCTGATTCATCACTGACTCAGCACCTTTAAACTTTGAACTGGACTAAGAGTTTAAAGATGAAACATCCTGAAGCTGTTTTACATTTGTTAGGACCCAATGCTGTTTTTTTTTCCCCCCTCCCCACTTTGCCTGAGCCTATATGAAAAGATTCCGGGTCAGGAGTAGAAGCAATACGTCTTAACTTTATATTTTCCTTTTGTCACAGGTGATGAAACCTGTGACTATTCCTCTAAACATCCGTCATGAAGAAAGAACCTGGAGAGTACAGGATGTCCGTATGTCCTTAAAACCTCTTAATTTCATGTATCCAAAATTAAGGTTTTAAATGTCTTAAATTTATTTCAAAAGTCTGATTTGGCCTTAACCATGTTAATCACAGGTCTTAAATCTTGGCAGGATATGTAGTTTTGTCTTTCGGTACTGGTAAAAGTTTGAATTGCGTACAGATACCTTCCATTCCTTCTGTGACTCGAGGCGGTTGCGGCTACCGCTAACTAGGTGCTAATAGACACTTGCTAGCTAGATAGTTAGCTTTGTCATGAGTGAGTGCAAATTTATCACCAGTTGACTGGACAACATTTGTTTCTGCCACTGCCTCACTTCTGTTACCAACACTAGGTTGGTAACAGAAGTTCTGTGCAAAACAAAAATCTTTTAAACTTGTACGTACAGAGGATTTCGCATTGCTTGATTGTAATACACCTGGATCCCCCGACCATTCCCCATATTTATAGTTTTTTTATGTCTTAAATTTTATTCAAGGTGGCAATAAAAGTTCTTCAAAATTCTTAAATTTGACTTACTGAAACCTGCTGCAGTAAATATGCAACATCGGGCAGACATTTATATTCATGTGACCATAAATTCTGCAAATGCCCTCCATTTTAATGTCCCTATTATTGAGTGAAGCATGTGGTAACGGGACAAATATCTTTTATTTATTTATATTTTTTGAATGTCAAAGTAAATTTTTTATATTTCAGTCGTCATGACTTTTTACCTGAAAGCAAATTTATCCATGTCTAAAACTGTATACCATACAAGTTGATGATTTGGCAGCATATCAAACCATGTAAATTATTTAGTCAAAGAGTGTCTCAAATTGCTAAGCTAGGCCATTCTCTGGGGTAAAGTGAGCCAAATGCCTTGGGGTAAATTGAGGCAGTGATTCTGTGGCCCGACTCCAAAGAAACGATGTGAACTGGCATTTGAATTAGCAGACAGAGACAAGAATCCTGTTCCCAACATCAGGGGAGAGAATCGTTGTGTTGGGAGAGTGTTAGGGAACAGGTATAGATCAACTTACGGCTCTTTTCCACCAACAGCTACTCGGTGGAAATTACCATAACTAACCAAAGACAGGAGCTAGCAGTAAAGTTAGGTTATAATTGGGGTTACAAAGTGAGTGGAAGATTTCTCAGAAAAATCAGAGAGAGCATCTACAAAGAGAAACCAGCTTTTGCTTTCACTCGAGATGATGAGGCCACAAAGTCATGCAATTGTTACAGTTGTCAGAATGTTAAAATTTCCCGCGGTCTTATGCTCAGGAGGAGAGCAGCAGATGTCACAGTTGGACAATGAAGCGAGTGGTTGTCCCGTCAGACTATCAGTTCCCGAAATCACACACACACACACAAAAAAAAAAACTCTTGTAAAAGCGCATGCAGGGTCAGTGCGACCCTGAAGGACTGTGCACAACTTGTGGGGCCCAAATGACACAACCTCTTAAGAGTTCATGATGTTCAATCATAGCATCATTTTTTCTTTCAGATATTCCAAACAATACTCTTATTTGACTTGTTACAGTCAAAAATAATGCTCAAGTTGAGACTGAAACAGTAAATCGGTCAATACTCACTGTTCTCTACAGAGTTTTCTCTGAATTCGCTTTATATCTCCAATATGTTACACAGCTTCCCTGCGACACTCGAACTTTCACAGAGATAAATATTATTCCGTCTTTGTTGAAGCACCTGCCCACTCAGCCTTTTCCCGACCTCTAATCTCGTCTTTTATCTTCATCTCCAACTGACTCAGCCTGTTCTGGAGGCTCTGCTGCCGTCGTTTCTGGCCTCTTGTTGCCCTGAGTGCAACTTTTAAAATGTTTTCTCGGCACAGAATTCAAATCAGGAAACATATTTGAATATTTACCTTAACTGATTCATGATTTTGTAAGCAGCAGCTGTGCAGCACATCCTGTAAGTCAGCGTTAGCTAGCTTAGCTGGGTTGCTATTTTGTAACAGCTAGCGAGTTTAGCTAAACTAAACTTTGTTTTGCCAAACAACAGAGTAGCTAAGTGTGAACACTTTATGAAAGAATAACGAGACATAAGTGTCTCTGATTTTGAGGGGGTCTTTTAAACTGTTTTGTTTGTTTTTAAGCTACCAGACGTTAGCAATCATTTTGGAGAACTAGAAACTGCAGACTCACTATTTTACAATATGTCACTTTACAAACCACAAATTTTCGTGTAATTTTAGCAGAACTTTGTCATAAACCAACATCCTTCTGAAATAGAAGGAAAATTAATCATGGTTTTCAATTTTTTTTTTTTTTTTTTTTTACAAAGATCTGCTTATGACTTCTAATAGAAAGAGCATGGCGCAACTGAAAATCAACCAGGACCTCCTAAACCGCCAGGTAAGCATTAATCAGCGAAGCCAGCCAAGAGAAGCATGGTATCTCTGGAGGAGCTGCAGAGATTCAACGCTCAGGTGAGAGAGAACCTGCTGACAGAACAGCTATAACTCAACAAATCAAGTCATTGTTTAGACAAAGTCAAGAAGATTTATCTGAAGGTTTGCAACGAGACAATTTGATCCTCTAGTTTTTCTAGAGGATCCAGCACTTTCTTCCACAAGTTCGTACATCAAAATGATCAAATTGCACCTGAAGCGAAACACGTGGCAGCATAATGCTGAGGGAACGCTTCTATTTAGCTGATGGGGAAATGGACGGAGCTAAATACTGGACAATCCTGGCAGAAAACCTGCAAAAAAACAAACAAAAAACCCCCCCACTGACAACAGCCAATAACATACAGCGAAGATAAAACAGTAGGTTTCAATCACAGCAAATATAATGTGTCAGAATGTCCAGACCCAAGTCCAACTCATGAATCACTGACCTGATTTGAAAGTTATTATTTGGCAAAATCTGAAGCATACCTTCAAACAGACTTGCAGCTGTCGTCACAGTGAAAGAAGGTTCTTCAAAGCGACTGGTTTTACCCAAATGCACACCGCACTTTTAAGATATAAACGTATAAACATTTTTTTTGTAAACCAATTCATCAATTTTTTTGTTGGTCCATCACATAAAATCCTCTTAAGTGTGTAGTTGTAACAAGACAAAATGTGGAGACGTTAAGAGGCGTGAATACTTTAGCGAGGCGACGTACAGCCTCAGGTTTTGGTCCGGATTGGGTGCAGCTCAGTTTGTGCGATTTGTTTTTCCCAGGATGTTTCGCCCCGTGGCTGTGATTAAATATCAGCTCCATCAGATCCAATTAGGAAATGACAAAGTGCAGCCACCCTTACGAGCAGCAGAGGGACAAATTAACTCTCCAAAAGCTGCATTGTGCCGGGGCACTTTGGAGCCAGCTGTCTGTCGTTACGAATGCGTCGCGTACGTCTCTGCGGCGGTTAAGAAATGCCACCTGTCCTCTTCACTGTAAAGAAAGTATGGGGACTGTAGTGAGAAAAAAAAACCAAGTCAGATGAGCCTTTCTACTCACACATTTCAACGGCTGACTCTTACAATATATATATTTGAGCCTTGCCAAAGAGTTATAATAGTTTGGGGATTTTCATTGCAGTTTAATTTTATTTTGTCGAAACCTTTCGTTTGTCTAATTCGGTTAGTTTTAATTAGTGTTTAGAGTGCGTTTGATATTTTTTAAGAGTAATCATTAGTTAAATATTGTTTAGTTCCAGTTTAGCGTTTATTAGTTATTGCAGTAGATTTAGGGTTTTTTTTTTATCCTTTGGTTCATTTTTAGGTGCAGAATTCAGAAAGGTAAAAGTATTGTATTGTAATTATGTTTACATCGATTGGGTAATGATAACTCGACAGAAGACACCATTTTGAGAAAACGTATTCAGTTATTGTTGAACAGCCTGCTGACTCTGATGTTTTCTCCACTTTATGGACCAGCATAAATGCCACAAAGAGGAATATGGGGTGCCATAATTTCCTGACAGCTGACCTAAACTGCTCGTGTGGGGACAAAATTAAATAAATAGATTTATGAATATGAAAACGAAGAATAGTATATCAATGTTTTAAGTGCAGATATATTTTAGTTAGTTTCATAAACACACAATGTAGTTCCAGTTATGTATAGCTTTATAAATTATGTTTTTTGTTCATTTCAGTAAACAAAAATGTTTACTCAACTACAGTTTTTGTTATTTTGACCACAACTCATGTCAACATTTGGCCAATAAAATAGAAAATAACTGATGGACCTGAACATTCATCAGTTTACTTTTAACGAGGCAACAGTCTGAAAACTTTCTTTTACGTTTTGGATATTTAAGGATTTATAGATTTTATAAAAATGTTGTTTATCAAATGGGCAAAGCTGAAAATAAAAAAAATCACAATAAACTCATTTTTGCATTTTAAATTTAACACATTTTGTGGCCCACAAGTAGGTAAAATGCCAGGACCAACACGGAGGAGAGCGTAACAGTGAGGTAGTTAGAAATCACACTTATATATATATATATATATATATTAATAAAGAAAAACATGGATTGTTAAAATATTGGTTATCAACTCATCTGACCAGAGCACCTTGTAGTTCATGTTTGCTGTGGTCTCTGTGTGGCTAATTATGGCAAAAATGGAACAATTGCTGTCAGGAGATTAACGTTAACGTTCCGTTGCCGTTACCTGGCAACTAGGAACACCCGAGGTAACGGCACTCTAGTGAAGAAGTCGGAGTTTCAACATGGCGACTCCCAGACACATTGTCCGCAAGCTAACAAACATTTTAAGCTTTGCTTCCCACAAGCTAACATCACTTTTAATTTGTTCAGGCTAGAGTCGCAGACGCTACATGTTACGTTCATTTTCGGCACACTCTTATCTGTCTGTCTTGTAAAACAAACATGTTTGTTTTACAAGCTGTTGATGCGAGGAGCGGCCATATTGAAATGCCAAGTCCTAACCCGGAAGTGGTCGTCCCAGTTCCCAGCGGTAAATCCGACTTGGGAGGGTGTTCCAGTTGATTTTTCCGACTGGGAAGTTAGAATTTCCCAGTTCTCAGTACAAAGTGGAGAGCAGCATTAGCTACACGCAGCTGGACTCTATTACTAATCAGATGAATGTCCTGCGTTGGACTGGATTTTATTCAATTCAATTAAAAAAACAACTTTATTGATCCCAAAGGGAAATGAAACGTTGTTGTAACTCACGTAATTAAAGAGATCATGCAGAGGCAGGAAGGCTCTCCTGTAATTTGAATTTGCCTGCTCTGACTGAAGACACACTGCTTTTCTACGGCAGCCTCATTTCGTTATTTAATGCTAGCATTAGGGATATCAATACGTCACATCTTTTAAATTTGGATTTGTTAAACGCGTCCCTGTCGCAACCATTCACTGAAACGTATCGGTGTAGCACGTGAAAATCCCAATGCGATCTTTTTGCAATTTTTGGCGTTCGTGATGAAAGAATTCAAGGAGTGTAGAGATTCCGGTTTAAGGTGAAGTTCACCGTCATTGCCTCTCAAGGCGTGATCTCCTTTCTGCGTGATGACGATCCGCGCCGCTTTGAACGCATAATGAGGAGTAATTGCACATTTTAAGAAAAGCCCAGGCATGTCAGGTTGTAACGTAGGGCAGTTCATTATCATAAGATCTGTATTGTCTACGGTCCAGAGGGGGGGCTTCCCCCCCTACACCCCTTACCCCCCTCCTCCTCTTTGGTGGCTGATCCTTTGTTGGATAGCAGAGCCGCATTAGTGTAATGACAGCCTCCAGCTCCGGTCACACAGTGTGTGTGTGTGCGTGTGTGTGAAGGGGGAAAACGCTGACTTGCATCTCTGTGTTCCTCACTCTGAAGAATTATAAGAGAGGCTCTTTGCGCAAGTGATTACACTGCAGATATGTGGATGAATGATGTGCGCGCAGCGGCGTTAGGGGACCCGGGGTGGGGGTGGGGGCTGAGGCCAGGAAGTGAGATCAAATACGTCTCTCGTGCCACCTGAGACCAGTTTAGGCAGCTAGCTCGTTAGCGCGCGTCATAACCTCTGACTGTCACGGCGCTGGTGGTCGCGCGCAGAATAGAAACGGGGTTAAATAAGGAAAACCCGGTTCTGACGAGCTCACGTCTTTTATCAGCCCGCCTCGCCTCCGTCCCGATGTGTTTCAAGGTCAGAGCTGTTGGCTATATACTTATAGAACAAAAATCAATATCCCCTAAAAGCCTTTCATTAGAAACATACCCACTTCCTGTGTTCTGCTCCCAGGGAAAGTTGTGTCTGGCAGAGCTCCAGTGGCTTTTAGGAGCCAGCGCCGGGCTTTGTTTTGACAGAAAAGTAGCTGATTACCTCAAGATTCAAAGCTGCCGGATTATCAAGCGCCACCTTTCCCTCTTTGGATCCCTTCATTTTGAACTTTAGTATTTTTTTATTTTCCTTTTTGTTTAATTGCAGAAAGTGTATAATTGGTACTTTTTTTTTTTTTTTTTAGCTTGCCTGGTATAAAAAAAAACAGTCCCTTGTTCTAGACATGAAGACAAACTTTACAGTCGTTCAATTCAAACGTGCATTTAAAATGTGAGCGAAATTTTGTTGCAAGTCTCCAGTAGTAATGAAATGAATAAGTACATAAATGAAAAGATTAAGTTCCGCTTTGCTTCGTTCAAAGTGTGGGTCGGGGGGCCATCTGAGGCCCCTGGACCTATTCCGTGTGGCCGCAGGCTTCAGTTCAAGAGTGAAACAAATACAAATTTGTCCTCCAGCTGAGCTGTTTGATGAAGATTGATACTTTTATTATTATTATTATTATTATTATTATTATTATTATTATTATTATTATTATTATTATTATTATTATTTATTATGGTAAAATTATCACAGGTAAAGTCAAATCTTCCTACAATAGAAAATGTTTCCAACAGCAGCAGTTATTTGTGTTTAAATCACCAGACTTTTTGTTTCTCCTCATCCATCCAGAGATTTTCACTCAAAAACTGACTTTGTTGCACTGAAATCTTTGTTTAATAATCTGGTTAAAGTTGGCAAATGACAGAAAACTTTCTCAAAGAAAGAGTGACCTAAATCGAGGTTTTATTGATCAGAACTGACCGTTTCCAACTGATATCTAGAACATTTGCAAAAATGTCTTTTCATAAGGCAACCCTGCAAAACTTTAAAGTTTTGGATCCATAATACTTTACACAGCAAAATATCTGACTACTTTATTTGTTTAATTAAAGTAGTGAATGCTTAATTTATTGCAAAGAAGGTAAGGAATTTTGACTTTAAATTTTCCCCCTTCTGACAAAAAGTTTGGACACCCTTGGTTTAGATCCTTGGCTATTATTGAGAAGTGATTGCTTCCTGGACTCTGTCGATGTTTTAAATGCTACCCAATCGCTGACGTTTATCAAAATCAAAATGGCGCAGGAGAAGTTCACAACTTCTCCTTCCGTTTGCTGATTGGCCCGGTAGAAATTCTACAGGAGAAATCCAAATCAATGTGAGAAATCCTGGACGGAGCACTGAAGGGAGATGAGAATCGAGACAATGGCATCAGCACATTTTAATTGGAGAAGTATGGAGTAATACCTTTAATTCATAGCAAAATCTTGCATTTAAGCATTACACAATCTGCTAAAACTGAATCTGGATTAATGCAACTGTAAAAGTCGGGGTTCGATTCATAAAAAGTACGTAACCCTTAGTGAGACAAACCGGTTTACAGCGTCGTCTGCCACATGTGCTGAAGCAAGCCAGAGGAATTTGTGCTTTGGAAGCGGCACATAAAGAGCGTTTCATCGCTCGCGTTGATCCCCCCCACTGACAAACCGAGGGGCTTGTGACGAACAGCTTAGAGGATTCTGAAAGCCTTCACTGCATCGACACTTTGGCACCAGAACGGACACTTTCAATTCACAGGACGGCAGTTCTGGAGAAACGGTGTTTATGTTCAGAAAGGGGTTGTAGCAAACCCACTCGTCATGCAGTAATGTGCCGCCCCCCGAATATGAAGCATATTCACTATTTTTTTATCTATATTTCACACTATGAAAGTGTGCGCATCGACCAAACCTCCCCACATTGCAACTGGGGGCTTCGTCATATGTTGGTTTTACATGACAAACAAATGAAAAAGTAAAAGATTAAGTTGAAAACAGTCGGTATGTGGTCTTTCATTCATTTTTGTTCTTTTACGACAATAAATCTGAAAAATTGGATGTGTGACTCGCTGCTAGCATACCGCTGCTAGCTGGCTAGCATTCAACAGTTGTCCGAATGTTCCCTTAGCCAACGTCACAGAGCAGCTGGATTAGGCCTGAGATTAGATTACACACGGGTGGACTCTGTGTAGTCATTGGCAATCTTCAGGCAACTTCTCAAGGCAATTTGTCGCACTCAGAGGAACGGGCGCTGAATACTTTTGCACACAGCACTTTTCAGTGTTTTATTTGTAAAAAAATAAATAAATAAAATAAAAGTTTCAAATCATGTACAATTTTCTCCTTCACAACTGCACACCGCTTTGTGTTGCTCTTTCACATTAAAGTCCAATGAAATATGTTGATGTTTATAATGTGACAAAATATGGACAATTTAAGCAGAACGAATACTTTTGCACATTACTGCATACGCAGCCGTCTGGGGTTCGATTCCTGACCCTTGTGACCTTTGCTGCACATCAACTCCCCCCGATCCTCTTCTCTCTAAAAAAATCCAAAACACTTTTAGACTTTTTTTTTTTTTTTTAAATAAAACCACCTCAGTTCTTCCTTTCACGTTAAAAAGTCTCCACTTCGTTGTGCAGCCTCCATAAGACGCATTCAGAGGTTGTTGCTGTAATGTGACAAAATGTGAAAGAGTTCAATACCACTTACTGACCGCGGGTGAACTGATGACGTGCCGTTGTTGCTCAGCCCTCGGTTTCCCCTGCTGGGCAGGGGAAACCTGAGGAGACTCCGTCCGCTTCAGAGCTCCATATATTTTTAAACCTAGGCTCAGCCCCACTGAGCATATAAACCCCAGCTGCCTACTGAAGTCTGCTCCGAGTTCTTCTCATCGCTTCCTTCAGTGTGAAAGTTAAACACACCTCCAGAAGCTACAGAGTTTCTGTGCTTGAATTTTTTATTTTGTTTTTTTTCTTTTTTTGAGTCTGCACATGATGTCTGGTGAATCGTTCTTCCTCTCGGTGGACATTTACGTATTCTGGTTTGAGTGGTCAGCGAGGCGTCTTGTGATCGCTGTAGTTTTCTGAAGGAGATTCTTTTGGAGGATTTGTTCTCATTCGCCTCAATCTTCCTCAATTTTGCCACCTAACCGGTTCTAACAAGAGAACCCTCCGTCCCTTATTTCAAGTCTTTATCCTGACGGGACGTAGGCACGTTTAGTGGCACTTTGGGCGCCAATTACAAGCGGAAAGCTTTAAAAATAAATAAATAAATTCAGCTTTCATTGCAGCAGGAAAATTTCCAGCTAAAAAAATTTGTAACCCATGAAGTGTCACTGCCTACATGGGCCCTATAAGACCCCTACATGGGCAAACCCATGTGGGGCCATCATGGAAACCGCGGACAAACCCATGTGGGTCCCATATAGTCTGCCCTCTTTTTTCCCATGTGGGGCCCACCTAGGCGTGCTGGCTGGGTAGACTGACCAAAGCTCGCCAGGGCTAGCTTGACTTGGCTATTGCGGAAGAGCTTGATTTGACTAGCTGCTAACTCGGGCTAGCCGTTAGCCTGACCAAAATTAGCTTGGGTTAGCCTGAATGAAGGAGCCTGTAAAGGTCTTAGAATAAGAAAATTTGCTTTTCAAACAGCACAAATATCCAAATAATATTAAAGCAGGATAAAACAGGCTAGCATTAACTGACCTCGAGCATATTCAAAATTTATCGTCTGTGCTTAAAAGCCAGGTCCAATGCCAGAAAACCAACCAATTTAAATGAACGCGAGCTCTCGAACACCCCCCTAGCTAGCGACGGCTAAACAAAAGGACAAAAAGAAATTTAATCAAATATTAGATTAATTGGATGTAGCCTGTGCGTTTCAGCCAGACTCCACAACAATGAGTCACACAGCATATGAATTAGTTAAATAATTTAACAAATGTAAGGCATTACCAGTGTAGCTGAGTCAATTTTATTCTGTGCGTTGGGCGAGGGAAAGCTGAGGTGTACATTCTTTAGCTAAAACTCCTGGAAAGTTTTTCTGACTGTAATATAAACGTATGCAGCGGAGATCTGTGTTAACTTCTTCATGTTTATCCTCGGACCTCAGCAGCCCGGGATGAGTCTGATCCGGTGCCTTCTCGGTGACTTAAATGTGTTACGTCAGGGTAAATATTGTCCAGGAAGACTCGGAAATATTGCGTTGTGGGTTAGACAGATTGATGCTTTATGCAAACAGCCCTGAAGTTCCCCGCAGGCTTCCTCGCCGAGCAGCTCCGGTGAGTTACTTTCCCACGCTGGAACAGCCAGGCAGCGTGGAGAAAGCCGTGGCAGCTGCCGCTGCTACACGCAGTCGGCTGTGCGTCAATCACCGGCTTCCTGCAGTGGCTGTGTGTGTGTGTGCGTGTGTGTGTGTGTGTTTTCCCACAGGAGAGCCAACTCCAAACTTTGCAGTAAAGCTCTTTGGCTGGCTGCTATCTGCCATTAAGCAGACAACTCCTGGAGCATCAGAAGAGGTGAGAGCCGCTGCTGCTGCGGTAAGGTCGCAGAGAGAGAGGGGGAGGAAGAGAGAGAGAGAGAGAGAGAGAGAGAGAGGGGGAGACAGAGAGAGAGAGAGAGAGAGAGAGAGAGAGAGAGAGAGCTCCAGTTCGCAAGGTGAAGCTGCATTTTTATTTCTGCAGCCGCAGCAGCAGAGCTGGAACGAGGAGCGGAGGCCCTTAAAACACACACACACACCCCGACACACGATTCAACATGCGGTCAGGTGTGTGTTCCAGGAAACAATAAAAACACACCGACTGATTTTAGACTGCACTGTTTACATCACTCCTATACATTTCTGAATCTCTTCTCAGAATCATTTGTTAAGAGTTTATAGCAGGATTTGAACAATGGATGGATGGATGGCTGGATGGCTGGATGGATGGATGGATGGATGGATGGATGGATGGATGATAGTAAATGCAGTGCTGGTCAAAAGTTTCCATTCAGTCTTTATCAGTGTGAATCTTCACAGTTGAATCCTTTTCTTCCCACTGTGGACGCTGTTATACGCCAAACAGCTAAAATATATTAATGACTTACATTCTAGTGCCACATTCAACACATTACCATATTATTTAAAAGTTCACGTTTGTCAATAACTATAATATTATGCTAGATCTATAAAAAGTCTCATCGGCACTTATTCTAACTAAGGCCGCAACTAACGATTAGTTTAGTAACCGATTATCTTATCGATTATTTTGACGATTAATCGGATAGAGAAATAGGCCCATTCTGCAGATTTTTCATATAACGACTTCGGTGGAGAAATACATTAACAGATGCAAATAAACAAATAATTCAATTCCTTTTTTTAAACGCAGTTTTGACACTGTAAAAAACACAAAATCTTGCAAAGTATTGTTTTTTTTAACAAGTTGCTAGTGCAAATATCCTGGCACAGCTGCGATAAGACAAAACTAAAGTACAAGTAGCTTTTCAGTAAGAGCTTGTTTTCAGACTATAATTTGTCAATATTGATGAAAAAGTTCTAGTTAACTGGCAGATTATTTATCTTAAAACACAGGAGAAATGTCTTGTTATAAGTTAAATAATCTACCAGTGGAACTAGAACTTTTTCAAGGATATCAGGGAATTACTGACATTAAACAAGCTCCTCTGTCTGTTTGAAAAGTTATTTTAAAGTTGCTTTTGTCTTATTTCATGTTTACTGAGATATTTGTGCCAGAGTCTAGAAAAAAAAAATACTTGGTGAGACTTTGTGGTTTTGCAGTGTAAAATGCAGTAACAGCGTTTCTGTAGTGAACTCTTGATCTCCTAGTTCAAGAGTTTAAATATTTTTGTACAATTTTGTCTTAATTTTTGCTCTAAGTATGTTGTTCTTTCACCAGTTGGCCTTTTTTTTTTGAGTCTGCACACTCCACTTAACAATTAATCGATTGCTAAGTTAGTTGTCGATTATTTGAATATTTGATTAATCACGATTAATCGTTCCAGCTCTAATTCTAATTGATTAAATATGACTGTAAAGAACAATATTTGGTCAAAAGTCTCTTACAGAGTGGCAGAAAACCCAACAGCTTTTGCTACTATTGATGAGGCGTCCAAATATTTCATCAATCTTCTGTTCAGAATTGACGGAGATCCTTCAAATTGTTTGGACAGACCCAAAGTTTCCAAAGGGTCGATGTCAGGACCGTTCCACATCTTAATGTTGCCGTGTTTTTGTTCATCCCAAAAACTATTCATATATTTTTCTTTAAGTGTGTGTGCGCGTTTGTTTGTAATGTCTTGTGGGGACGATTTTCCTGACACATACTACATTGTGAGGACCAATTGCTCCTTGTGGGGACCGAAGCCTGGTCCCCACAAGGGGAAATGCTGTTTTTGGGTCAGGGGTCAGATTTAGGACTAAGGTGTGAATTGAGTTTTGGTTAGGGTTAGGTATATAATGGTTAGGGTTAGGGTAAGGTTTAGGCTGTAGAAATGAATGGAAGTCAATGGAAAGTCCCCACAAAGATAGCCGCGCAAACATGCGTGTGTGTGTGGGAACATCAAAATACGTCCAAGTTTCAACCGTCCGTCTGTTTTGTCGATTTGCGCTGGAGATCCGGTGTGTAAAACGCAGCCACGGCTTCCCTCTCGGCCCTCGCCATGACCTCCACTCTGCTGCGAAATTTATGAACTATGACTAAAAGCTGAGTCGGAGTCAGGAAATCGACCAATTTAAATAAGCGTCTCTAACACTGAAGAGGAGAGTCATCAAATATCTGGCCAGAAATCTGGCAGATGACGGCAGAAAGTTCTCCCCAGAAGCATGCTGCTTCGCTGCTGCGCACGGAAATTTGACCAAATATTAGCAGAGGAGCCTTTATATACTGAAGACTGCTTAACTAGTGCACATAATTCTTTTTGTTGTTTTTTTTTTTCCCCCTCCAAATGAATCAGAATTAATTGTTGACCAATTGGAAATTTGTGGCGATTCAAATGCGTCTTTGAAGACTAGAAAACTGGAAACTTGATGTGCATCGGCTGGAAAATTCTCTCCCTTCTTTCTCCTGGTCCGAGTCTGAAAACGGCCGCGTTGATCAGACAAAACGCGCGACCAGAGATCCGTCTCTCTTGTGATCTTTGCATCTGATCCAGTTATTAAGACTGGGAATCTGGAAGGCAGCGGCTTCAAGCTGAGCTCGGACCATTTAATTCGCCTGTTCCCAGTTTTCCCCTCTCACTCCTTCGATGATTTGTATGCCGGAGCAGCAGCGGGGCCGAGAAAGCTTCACAATTCAGCAGGGTTGGGATGGATAATGCAGTAAGAGCTGTTTGCTTTTTTTTTTTTTTTTCTTAAACCGACTCGAAACGTGAGCCAGGATGTTTAGATGCATCACAGCGGCTCCTCGTAATGCGACGGGCCAGACGAATGAAAGGGTACATACATACAAAATGAGCAGAAAATATGATTTACTGCTTTCCAAAAATGACGTGTTTTTTTTTTTTCTTTTTGGGGGTGGCGGAGGGGTGGTTTCACAGCAACAGGCGGGGGATAGAAAATAAAGTATTTCCTTTCATAGAGAAGCTGCAGCTCCATCACAAGGCTGAGGGAAAGAGGTGATCAGGTTATGATCTCCTCAGCTTCAGACTCTGAGTTCTGCAGGATGAGCTCCAGCTTGAAAATGTATTTTTTTTTTTTTTACCCAGCAGGACCTGCAGACAGCAAAGCGCGTCTGTCTCCTCACCCAGTCCTTTGTGTAACGAGCAGAAACTGGATCTTATGTGGTAAATGATTAAAAACCTAAAAAGTGTGGCATGTCTTTTTTTGTTGTTCCACTTTGTTGAAACAACTCTTGCCTACACTGCAAAAACACAAAATCTAACCAAGTGTTTTTGGTTTAGTTTCTAGTGCGAATAAAACCTAGACCAGTTGTACACTTGAAGTAAGACAAAACCAATAACATATAGGAGATTGTTTTAAGTTAATAAATCCTTAATATTTATATTAAAACGTTCTAGTTCCACTTTTAACAAGACAATTTCCTCATGTTATTAGTGAAATAATCCGCTACTGGAACTAGAACTGTTGACTTAACACAAGTTCTCATGTCTTGGGGAAAAAAAATGAGTTTTGTCTTTTTTCAAGTGTAATAAAATATTTACAGTAGAAACTAGATCAGAAATACTTGGCAAGGTTTTGTGTTTTTGCAGTGTATGGCTACCAGTTTGTGATAGCTGACAGCGTGATGTTCAGGTTGATGTGCAGTTTTAGTTTTCAACCATACATGCAGACTTACTAACCGAAGCAAATGTCTCCCACAGCCGGTTTCTCTGTCTGGGACGTTACAGAGAAGCACAGGACCGTAGCACAGAGCATTATGGGTAATTCCAACCTAGCCAAACGCAAGAGTCAAACCCTAGTCGAAGAAATGGCTCATGTTCTTTTGCCAAAGACAAAAGAGAAATCTATAACAACCACTAAGATTTGACGCCACTTGTTTTTTGTTTCCAGTTTGTGAAGGAGGAAGTTGCGATCGCTGTCTTCTTCAGTGGTTTTCATGTCATTTCCTTCAGTGGTTCTTGGTGCAGCGCCACCACAGGCGAGGAGGAGAACAGGTTTCAGTTTAGTGTGAAAGCGAACCGCACAAGCTGAAAACGTAACAAAATGTTTCAACTTTTGTCCCTCGAAGCAAAACTACTGGACTAACAGGTGTAAAAACATCCTAAAGCTGACAAACTTGGTCCTGACAGCTAACAGTTTGACCCCCACTGCGCCTGCATGGTCTGTGTCAAACTGGAGACGGGACTCCTTTCCATAAAAAACAGATTTTTGACGCTTACTGCAGGTAGCTGTCCTGCCAGCAGATTTTCCCACCTGAGCGGTGGCTCTCTGAAGCTCCCACAGAGCTCCCATGGGAATCTTGGCTGCTTTTCTGAGTAATGCTCTCCTTAGCCACACTGAAAAAAATGAGAAGGGACCTCCAAAAACAAACGCTAATTTGTTACATGTAATCAAATTTAAATTCGTCAAACTTACTCTAGTTTGTTCAACACGACAACTTCATATATTTACTTGGATAACCTGAATTTGATCACTTGTAGCAGATGAACTCAACTTATTTCTAAGTTGGATCGCCAGTTTTTCTGTTTTCGGTGCAGACGGATGGCCACGTTCGGGTGGGTGCGCTGTCCTAACACGCTGTTCCCCGTTTTCAGATGATGGATTGCTGGATAGTCAAAGCTCAGGATTTCTCTACAACTGAATCTAACCAGTCTGGTCTGTGCCTGATAGGAAGACGGTCAGGTACACGGAAACGATACAAAATCGTTTGTTACTCCTCACAATCATCCAATATCACATTAAATACTGATAAGATCTTTCTTTGTGTGTGTAAATTAAGAGGACAGTAAGATGTTGAAGGCGCTGCCTCAACCCGGACGGATCGCGGATCGTCTTGGTTGTAGCCTGAGGAGGCTTTTAGAAACACTCCAGAAAAGGGCTGTAAAGGATGGAGACGGGGAGAAAGGTGGAAGCAGTGACCCCAAACTGTGAAAGTGGAGAAAATGGATGGTTGTGCTCAACATATACACTGTACATTAGAGAGGCTCCACAAATAGCTGACGGGCGCGTTTCTTAAAAAGTCACACACTCGTATTTCGACAGTGACCTCAGGATGGAACCTATAGTTCTGGAAAAAAAAAGAAAAAGGGATTTGTAGGAAACATAAAAATGCTCCCCTATTAAAACCGACTGAATCCAGCTCTGTGTGTCACATTTCAGGACAATAAGCACATCTCTGGTGCATCATCCCGTTGGAGGTTTTTTGGCACGGACTCCTACTCAGAAGCAAGAAAAGCGTGGAATGTGTTCTTCTGTCGACGATGCCCGGCTCCTGGAGGCACAAAACGATTATTTAGTGGGCGGATAAAATGGATGATCGCTAAGTTGTCATCCTCCTACTGTACTACGGCACTTTGAAACGCGGCAGGGGACGGCGTCTCGTTCCGTCTCACCAAATCAGAAGGACACTCCGGTGAAAACTTTGTGAACGTCACAGCCGCCCGCTTCCCAGAGCGGGGCCGAGCCTGAAGACAGATGGCCTCCATCCAGGCTGTACAGAGCCCAAAGACAATTTAATGGCCGGCTAATCGCCGAGATCACTTGAGGGAAATGATTCTTATTAAAACGTCTAAAAGACGAGGATGGTCGGCTGAAATCGGGTCCGTCGTTTTCACAGGAGATGGAAATCAGTCGCAGAGGCCCGAGGTATGCTGCTGAGAATGATCGATTTCAATAATCACGAGAAAGAACTCCATACACGTGATTTTAGAGAAATAATTCATCTTTATTCCATTAAATGAAAAAAAGGTACTCATCCTCAAACATGGAGGTAGGCAAAGAGATCGGCTTTATTGAGATGAGCATGTAAAACCAACAGAAACAAATCAACAGACGACACACAAACAGCACGAGTTGCATAGTTTCTATTAAAATGACAGAAAAATCAAGCGAGAAGGATTTTGTCTGCTCATCGAAGAAGAGTGCTTTGCAAAAATGCTTGTTGTGGTACAATCGACACCTTCACTGGGAGGTCCTGAAGAAACAAAACTAAACTAAACTAGACCTCGAGGTGAACAACACGAAAATAAACGCTTCTTCCTCTGAGGAGGGAATCTGGAGAAAATAAAGCACAAGCCGAGACGACTGACGTGACGCGTGAGAGCTTTCAGCCATGTGAACGAAACAATTATTCCGATCCATTTCACGGGCTGCTGGGTATTTTAGTTTACACGGGAGCGATTTCGCACACAGAGTGTCAGCCCCGTCAGATCCGAGGCTTCCCGCACCGCTGCAGACAGACGGGGGCTTACAGGGGACTGGAGGGAAGAGAGGCCGTCTGTAAAACACCGGGTTGAGGATTTCTGTCTGCCGCCTGTGAGCTCAGCGTATCGGCGAACCTCACTTTGCAGTCATTGTGGCTCTTTGGAAAATAAATACGACCGGGTCGATCGGACAAAGCCCCTTTTATACAGAATCCACTGAAATAAAGACGCCACTAAAGATCGAACTCCATCCCAAGAACATTACTGCCGGTTTCTCAGCTTCCGTACAGAACCGCTTAGCTCTATTAAACGAAGCCGAGGCTTTTTCATTTAGTGCAAGGGCACTAATGAGATGCAGATGAATGTTACTCCATCCAGCATAATTCATCTTCAGCAGCAGAGAAACCCTCTGAGAAGTCTGGAACAACAATCATTTTTATATCTTGCAGCAGTAAATCAATCTCAGCCCCAGAAAATATATGCAGCTGTGTTCTAAATAACAACATTTGAGTAACGCTCTAACTACGTGCTGTAGCTTTAACTTTCACACACAAGCTCACTGCAAGTTCACAAATGGATTACAAACACCGATAGTGGAGGAAAATTGATCACGTTTGGTCAACACTTCTTTCCAGGGTGTTGCCTCTTTAAATTTAGCCTTAGATTGTTGTCTGACAAACCATCTGAGCCATTTTTTCTTCAGGCCAAACAATGACTTCTTTGCCAATGTGTCTGCAAAATGCTTGAAGAGTTAACTCTCCATTTAAACATTGAACTCTGAACATGTTCTAGTCCAGGACAATCAGACAGACTGCTGTCCGTTCCACAGTTTTCCCTCAATATCTTGTTCTTACCCCAGAATCAGCATCTCTAATGTCACTCTACAAGTTTTCTTTTGGTTTAAAGTCTGGGGACTGGGTCAGCCACTTCTACTAACCCAATCCCCAGAGTGAGGGGATTTGGGTCTGCTAACAAAATGTCCATCTGCAACCAAGATGCTATTGGCTTACTGGTGTGTTTGAGGTCGCTAAATTTCTGAAGCCACTTTCTCTTTAGCATAAAGAACCCCTTATTGTGCAGTAAAAAAGCATGACAACAATCGTCAAAGAACATCTAGAGCCATTGCTCCTTCAACAATAAAGGTTTAAAAGATGTAAAAACTAATTAAAAGAAATCACAGAAAAAGTACTTTTTTCACAGCAGTGAAAACGTTTGGTCAATGTTTGTGACTTCAAAGCGCTTTACACTAGAACAGTACAATATTTACTGTTCGACACCAGTTTGTTCATCATGACCGTTGCTTTTTCTATCACTTTAGACTGCTAGCTAATGGCTTGCCATGATCGTAACTGATGTGACTGGTGGTGTTGTCCTCGAACGTCACATTCAGGAGAACTCCGTAGCATCTGTGTGGATTAGCAGCTCAGTTTGTAAAGACAATGCAGTGCTTGTCGGACAGAGATGTGGAGCATGCTGAGCACTGACAGACTAATCCTCAGAGTCATGTAGATTATTATCTGGCTCATAAACTATTTATGGCAGACTTTGTTTGAAGTCTGGCTGAGATTCCCCGTTGAGCCAGAGAGCGGAAAAGGCACTTGACAGTAGCATTCTGTCGGTTTAGAAAAAGGTCAAATTAACTTTGAGCTCCTGACTCTCTCACAAGCTGAACGTGCCGTTCCCTCTAATGGAGAGGACCCGACCCGCAGTGATCCATATGCAGCGCGTCTTCCTGCCACAGACTCTCTGAACTCCGGCGGAAATCCTGCCGCGTGTCCAGGGACATTTGCATTTCGTCTGTCACTCCCAGTCAAGGTGAGCCACGGCGAAAACAAAAGGCCCGAGCTACATCCGGACACGGCGGGAATCTGCGCAAGAGCGAACGTGCCGAACCTCCCCGGGCGCGGCGCCTGTGACGGGCCGGGCTCGCTGGGTGTCGGCAATCTCTGCCTCAGGCAAGAAGCTGTTTCGCAATGCAGGCGGCTTGTCAAGCCGAGTGAAAAGCGCTGAGGGTGGGAACAATCGGCTTCTCTGCCTGGAGGTGAAACGCTGCAAACTGTTGCATCTTTCAGCTCGATCCTTTACTTGTCCCTTATTTTTTTTTTGTTCAGACCTCAAAGGGGGGGGGGGGGGGGGGATTTGGGGGGGGGGGGGGGGGAATCAAGGGGGGGCTCTGAGGGGGGGGCAGATGTTCCTTCCCATCCCCGGTGTATGGGCGCGGTTCTTTTTTTTTTTTTTTTGTGTTCTTTTTTCTTTTTTTTTTTTTTTGTGTGTGGGGGGGGGGGGGGGGGGGGGGGGGGGGGGGAGATGTCGGAGCTGGCAGGTTGTAATCAATGCGGAGCTCTGAAGGAGTCGCAGATGTTCCTTCACATCACCGATGCCAGCAGAAATAACAGTTCAGATAGCTTTAGTTTCTGCTTCGTGTGTTGCTCCTTGGCTCGGCAGCTGCTCTCATTACTCAAATGATACACACAGTTCCAGGACGGGGAGAGGCTGGGTCACTCAGGCAGCTTTGTGAGCAACTTGGAATAAAGGTGAGTGTCACCGTTTCACCGCTGCTCTCGTTGCTTTGGATCAAAGCCGCCTCGTCGGCCAGTTTGTCTTTGGTTTGTGAGCATGACAGAACACAAAGATCGGACGGTGAAAAGGTTCAGATTCTGAGTCAGAACTCAGGTTAATTTAGCAAACAGAGAAAAATGAATGAGAAAGAATAAACAATTAACGTAAAAATAAAGCAGAAAATGACCTTTTTCCCCCCCTTTGGACGTTGACAGTAACTGAGAATACTTGCAAAAGTATTCAGACCATTTAAACATTTTTCCATTTTGTCATGTTAAAGCCTCAAACGTCAAGGATTTCATGAGACAGAACAACACATGTATAGCTATGAAGTAGAACGAATATCATATATGCTTTTCCAAAATGTATAACAAATGTTATATAAAGTACAAGATTTGCAAAACATGCATTTCTTAAAAAAATTAAATTAAATTCAGTGGGGCCCTCAAAACATTGGGGCCCTGGGCTAGTGCCCTGTAAGCCGTTTCTAAAGTCTGGTCCAGACGGAGTTGGTATTGAGCCCCCTTTAACTGTGAAATCCTAAAATGAAATCCAGACCAGAAGAGCATCTTCTATAGGAGCAGTCATGAGGACCATGTTGACTCTGGAGGAGCAGTAGAAATCCTCAGCTCAGGTGGACGAATCTGGGCGTTAACCACAAGAAGTTAACCCTACAGTTCACCCCAGAACGGGTGCCACATGTTGGGTGAGTAGTGGCCTTGTGGATTATTGATCCACAAGGCCAAAATAGCTCAACATAGTTTTAAAGTTTTACTTGACAGGAGAATGGATATAATCTCAAACACCACACATCACCATGAACACACCACCCTCAGTGTAAAATATGGATTTGGAAGCATTATGCTTTTTGGTAAATGCCTTCCACACCTTTTTCATTTGTATTTGAATGAAATTTTGAAAAACTAGTTAGTCTATTGCATACAAATGTGGAATTAATTTAACTTGATTAGGACAGTACACATTAATCAACATTACTGCGTTTCATGGCAGTGTAAATATACAGGAATTAATGCAACAGCTAAGTTTCACCCTTAGTCTTATAAAAGTAAATATTCCCAACAAAATACACCGAAGTTTGTGGTTCTAACATGACAAAATGAAAAGCTTAGGAGGAATAATTTTGGAAAGAAGTGTAATTCTGACAGCTGTTTGCTCTCCAAGAGAGTTCCATAAACAATTACCTCTGAAAAAGCTCAACTTATGCAATAATAATAATAATAAAAAAAAAACAAACAAAAGAAAACTGGAGTTTAATCAATTATCTGTGATACATGTTAGAAAAACTTCTACAGAGAAATGACTGCAGCGTCTTTAAAACTCCCCCTCTGCGCTCCTGTGTTCCTCCCACGCAGCTATTTTCATTAACGCCGCCTGATTAGAAACGGTTTTAGAGCTCCGTGTAGGCGGACGCAGGCTGAAGCCGTCTGACATCTCGCTCACACTCACCTCAGCACCTCTGCACCTTTAGGCCCGAGGCAGCACAAACTCCAGAGGCATCCGCCGCGGACCCCTTTCGGTCCGTCACAGTGGGATATCTGGCTAGATTAATAATCCGGTTTCAGTGTTGGGGAGTGAAGGACGCAGCGGGACCCCGAATCTCGACACATTTTAATGGGAAAACTGTCGTGATCGATCCCGTTACTCTCACCTCTGATCAAGAAGCGTCCAGAGCCCCGGGGGAACCGACAGTCTCGACTTCAGACCGCTGCGTTTTCAGGCGGGACGAGCCCGGAGGACGCAGGTCGGCATGAAAACAGGTAAACACACGCAGCTACCCCAGAAAACGCAACATCAAAGTTCTCCGACAGCCCGCTTTTATTCTGCACCTCCAAGTCCGGCATATCTTTGAGGGAAACGGTTGTTTCTCTTTCCATAAGTTACATCACATTTTTATTCCTCCTCAACCATTTTTTAACCACCCCCCTCTCCCATCTTTGAGAAATAGAAAAGTATTTAAATATATTACTGAGAGCACATCTATTCACACAGTGTGAAGAGATGAGAAGCGGGAGTCGATCGTACCGCGGCAGTCCAAGGGGTCTGCGTCCGACCCCGCCTCGCCTCCCACTAGGACTTACTGGAGCCGGGACTTTGCTCCATGGTGATGAAGATGAGACACACTCCCGCGGTCAGCAGCAGGTGCATGGACTCGTACAGCAGCTTGGGTGAGAAGACGCTCCAGATGAAGAGGTGGTAGCGCAGGACCGTCACCAGGACGATGTAGGCGGCGGCCGGCACCGACCTCAGCAGGGCCAAGCAGTAGCAGCCGTGGCCGATGGCGACCGGGCTCCTGTAGGGGGAGATGAGAGGGGGGACGGAGAACAGGACCAATCAGAGAGGTTGTGGTTTCTGGGTTTCGTTTTCTCTCTTCCTGCAGGTTAGTGGCTTGTGGTCTCTCTATCCTACTTTCTCTCATTTACTCCTATTTCCTTATTTTGTTTTAAAACTTTTCCTCAACGTTTCTTTTCTCCTTTTATTTATTTATTTATTTAACAAATCTGTGTCCATTACGTTTAAAATGAACCCAAAGCAACTTCTAATAAAGTTTCATACATATATCAAGTGGAGCATCATGGCAAAATACTTGAGACTGAAATTTTGAATTTGAAATTTTCAGGACTTTGTTGTAGAAAATTTCTTAGCTGTTTGGCCGAAATTCACTCCATCCGCTGGCCCTAATATGTCGTCATAGCCGACCACGTGACTCGCGCGATGCAAGGAACGTTTCCATCGCAGTTTGGCGAAAAGCCGAAAAAACCATGTCAAAATCTTTTCACCAAAAAACACAATTTTTTCTTCTTAATTTTCTTTCTTAATTCCAGTGAGCAAATTTATTTTCGTAATTCCAATTTGCACAACCAAACGGTCAATGGAAATGCAGCTTCTGATCCCAAACAGAGAGCCAAAAAAACCCCCCGACTGACTTCTGAGAAAGAACATGAAGCCAGTTGTGTGTCTCGAGTCCAACTGAAAATCTGTGGAAAGAACTGAAACTATTGAAGACGTGGCTGGTTGAGCGCCGAGGCGTGCAGAACACATGTAAGTCACAGCTTGCCAAACGGAGTGAGGACAGCACAGTAACGGTTGAATGAGTACATTTTTTTTTTTTTCTCGTGTATAGCAGATTAATAATGGTTGGAGGTATTGCTCACTGCTTGATTCATTGTTGGTCAGAGTCAGTGTGGATGTGAACGTATCGGTCCTCCTCCGGAGGCGACACGCAGCTCCTCCCCCTCAGCTGGGACGCTGTGATCAACTGCAACCCTCTGCTAATTTACAATAGTGTTTTCTGAGATGAATTTTAGCTATGAACGCACACAGACAAACTTTGTGTGTTTGGTTTTACGTCCTCTGCTCCTAATCTCCCGGCTGCGTCTCGTCGCCTCCTCCTGCTGGTTTTAAAGTCATTAACTTCCTAATCAGAATCTGCCGGCAATCTGCATTATTGTGTGAAGATAATTGGATCAGACCCTCTCTCTCCTGCGTGTGTGTGTGTGTGAGAGAGGGAGAAATATAAGTTTTGCCGTTCACTGTTAATGATCAAACAATCTTTCATGAATTAAACTGAGATGTAAAGCAGCTTAGCGCGTCTCTGCTTTCCTTCAAAGTTTTTCATGCTCTGAAAGTTTGTCCTCCATTCGGCTGCCTTGGTCTCCTCTCTATAGTTTTTGAATTTATTTTTGATTTTCTTATTATGCTCTGTCCGGCAGTGTGGCGCTCAGATGTCGCTACGTTTTCACTGACCGTATAATTGCGCAAACTGGAATTAGAAAAATACACTTCCTCAATGGAAACAGGGCAACTGAAAAAAAAAAAAACTAATGTTTTTCGATAAAGAGTTTTGCCGCTGAGATAATGTGGTTTTTCTGCTGCATCAAAATTTGTGTTTTTCACAGAACTGCAGTGAAAAATCTTTTTCGCATCACACAAGTTGTGGCCAATTATGATGGCATGTTAGGATCAACGTAGGTAGACAAAAGAGGAACAAATTTCAGCCGAAAACAGGGCATTTTCTGAGTTTAAAAAGTTGAAAATTTGCTTAAAATAACTCTGCAATGTTGAGAATAGCCTCAGGAATTTTGGAGAAAAAAAAATGGACATTTCTGAGTTTGAAAAGTTGAAAATCTTCTAGAAAAAAAAAATCCAGAAATTATCTAAAAAAGAAAAAAAAAAAAGTTGAAATTTATGAATTTGAAAAGCTGAAAACTTGCTTAAAAAAAACAAAACAAAACAAAAAAAACTGAAATTTTGAGGTGTCAGAGATATTCTAGAAAAAAACGTTTGGAAGTTGTTAATTTACAACTTTTCCAAGTGTTTTTGACCTGTATACTCACATAAATGTATGAGCTTCGTCCAACCAAGAAGCCATAAATTTGCACTTAAAAACTACTAACTGCTGGCTAGCTAGTAAGGCAATGTTAGCTTACTGCTAACATTGCCTTACTAGCTGTGCGACTCAAACGTTTGCCTGACAGAAAAGTCCCACGGGAAAAAAAATACACTTGGGAAGCCCCAAAATACACATATGAGATTAAAAAGTCCTATTAAGACAACATTTATGACCTGTGATTAAAGTATTTAAGGCATGAAGTCTTAAAAATGAATTTAATACGTGATAAGGCTTTTATTTTTGATACATGAATTTAAGAAGAAGAATTTAGGAGATTATTTTAATTAAATAATTCCTTTATATTTTAGAAAAAAGTACTTTCATTTGTAGATAACAAGGCATTTTTCCCATGTTATAATTGAAATGATCTGAAAGTGGAACTGGCACTTTTTTTAAATCAATATTATGGAATTATTTATTTAAAATAAGCTCCTGTTTCCAGCTGAAAAGTGACTTGTAAGTCAGTTTTGTCTTATTTCAAGTGAACCAAGATATTTGCACAAGAAACTAGACAAAAAAAAAAAAATCTTTGGTAAGATTTTGTGTTTTTGCAGTGAACCAGGTGAGTCATTTCACATTATAACACAGCTTAATTTCGGAACTTAATTGTTTTTATCTCTACGTACGGATTACTTTGATTGTTACCAATTTCATGTCAACATCCGCATTAGAAATAAATTTACTGTGAAAATGTTGATGTGTTTTAACTTTTTTTTTTGTACCTAATCTGACGGACGAGGTAAAAATCTAACAGCATCAGTTGAGGCTTCCTAGGTTTCAGTCCTGACTGAAACATGCAGAGCACAGACGTGTCTAAAAGGTGGTTCCTCCGGACAGGAATGCCTGAACGCGGTCCACATTATCAGCCCCAAGAGTTCAGAGTTGTGCCGACTGCTACTGCTCATTTCTAACAAAGAACAAGTGCTGACACAGCACACCAACGGCTAAAAGAACAAAAGAAAAGCATCAGAAGGGATTTTTTTTTTATCTAGTTTTAGTCGGGGACTTCAACCATGTAAAACATCTGGACATTTGTAGCTTTTTCCCCCTCTAGCAGATCTTTACAAGCACAGGGGAAACGGTGTGTGTAACAACAGACAGGAGGCCTGCAGTGCCGTGTCCTGCTCCTTTTTTTGGAGGGGGGGGGGGGGGGGGGGGGGGGTTTTGCCCAGACGCCCCGCTGTGGGGGGTGCGCCGCACACGCCGCCCGGAACAAAAACAACCCAAGCCCGCGCGGGCCGAGGCGAGCACCGCGC
>CAEGAE010055490.1:0-15186 GCA_903067095.1 Girardinus metallicus | reverse complement strand
TTGTGTGTGTGTATTAGTTTTTAGTAGTGTGTGAGAGACAAAACATAGTTTTCGTCCTAAACGGCCCCTCATAGGGGAGCAATACGAGATATTTACGGCACCTTGTCACACTCAGAAACTCATCTACCAGCCATGTACGATGCTCTCCGCCACCCGTTTGCTCAGACCGGGATCTGAAATTTATTGTGCGGTTCGTCCGTAAAGCTACACTTACGGACCATCAACTACTCAGCCGCCCGCCGTGTTCAGTCTATCCGCTCACCAGTCTATCCGCTCACCTATAAACACCCCCGCAGCCTCTTCCCAATGTTCAGTTGCCGTAACTCCAGGTATCGCGCTGGTCATTTTAAAGATGCTTATTGGTCCCCCAAAACGATGAAAACCCATAAATCAATAAAATCCCCCCTGGCCAAACTTAAAGATGGGACGTTATGCTGCAAAAACTTAGCTTTCCTCAACAACTCTGAGGCGGAAGTGAGAGCGCTGTGCAACGCAAGTAATGTTCCTGCTGGAACACGGTGAGCTAAATAATAAAACATAAATTTTATTCGAGGCAGGTAAATTTTCCTCGAGGAATTTTAATAATCGAGGTACTCGAATCAATCGAGGAATCGTTTCAGCCCTAGTTATTGTTATTACATATTGTTGTATGTAAATTTGACCTATTTGTCTTGGAAAGTACCATGAACTGACATTTGATGGGAACTAGTGCTACAAAATGTACTAAATGCCAATATGAAGGCACTATTTTGGATTTTACATTTCAAATGTAACTTTATGACCTTTAGTTATTTCAGGCCAAAGGCAAAGCTCGTTTTTAATTGTTTGTTTTATGTGAAACACATAAAGGTACTAAAAATGTATTCTGCTATTTTATCACAGCAAATCGGCCATCAATAACTTTAAAAAGTTATACAAAAGACATTATATAAAAACTAATTTATTGAATAATGTTAATTTGTAAGTATTTCTGCAATAATTTAACCTAATGAGAATTATTATGCACATAAATGTTGTTAAAGCTCTGCCTTTTGTCAGTAGTACTAGCCCTTATTGTGAGCACTTCCTTGGACAATTATTAAATGTAACGTTTCCAGTCACACTCACCACTCAAACCACTTTACACTGGAGACACATTCACGCAGACACACTCTCAAACACACGCCCACACACCCACCCATGCATACACAGAATGCAGTACCATGGGTAACTTGGTGCTAAGTGCCTTGCCTAAGGGCATATCGATATGTAGTAAAGGAAGAAGCCAGAATCAAACAAGCACCTTTCTAAGTGAAATACAACTACTCACTACCCACCAAGCCCCCTTACCTCAAAAAAGTAAATTTACGCATTTCAAAAAGCAGGAGGAAATGAGAAACAGCTCTAGGTTAACAAATGTTAATCACATAACTGTTCCTGCTCCAGAAAAGTATTGGTAAATGTCGAACTAGAATTATACAGTATAGGCCCACACCACACCACATGTTGCTCCTTAGCTTGAACACCACACACACGCAGGGCACTCTAATACAAAAATCCAGTTTTTTTTTTCCTCACCCTGGTACTCAGTGTGGATTTCTACAATGAGTATTCCTGGGGGAAAATACATGTGTAAGTGGTCTAATGTTGCCTAAACCCATCCTTGAGCTGGCAGAGTGGGAGAGCGCGACAGTCAGGGAGGAGAGGCATGGAGGAGGAGGCACTAGGGTCGTGCTTTTCGTGTCAGGCGGATTGGAAAGCCCTGTTGGCACAAGGGACAACAGCTTTGAGAAAAGCAGCTTGTTTCAGGAAGGGATTGTGTTTGCAGACCCTGCTTGGAAGTGGGCTTGTGTGTGTATGAGTGAGAGAGGGGCATTGCAGCCCGGCAGCCGTAATCCACATGGCCTGACACTCTCTGTTATCTGCCCCTCGGCTGCCAACAACCCGGCCTAATAGAGGCAGAGCTCAACCCCCTGCTGTGTTAGGCTACACATCACTGTCTCTCACCCCCACCCCTCCCCCCGCACGCACCAGAGACACACACAGTACGTTCTAAAGTGCCACCCGGTTTCTTCCCCATAAATGTTTCCCACTTCCTCAAACCTCCAACGATTCCTGGTTACAGCCTATATATTCTTATTTCCCAAGAAACAAGCTTGTCCACAGTTCCTCATTACTGAACACATTAACACACCAAGTTCACTGTATGCACTGACTCTGAGACACAAACCAACTCCTACAGCTAAAGCTGTTATAACTCCGCTTTAGCCTTCAGAAGTAAATTAAAAGTTTGCACAGTCTGAAAAAACTATTAATTATGAGCTGTGATGGATTTTGTGATCTCAACTCTGTTAACACCTAAACACTAGTAACATTAAGTTTGTTCAATTGATTAATGTGGCAATTCATACCACAACTTTTACACAGCCTAATTTAAATTTTTTTAACTAATTTATATGTGGTTGGTACAACAATTTTCGCAATTCCTTCGGAAATATTTTGATGTGACACTGTGTCCGAATTTTGATTTTTATACTAAGATTTCAGAATTGTTGTTTTCTCTTTGAACAGTTTTCAAGGTTGCTACAACCTGGTGTTTAGGTTTCATATACCTAAACACTAGTAACCTTAAGTTCGTTCCATTGACTGTACATGCACCGTTGCTGAAGGTCCAACTGAGCATCAGAATGGGGAAGAGAGATTTATGTGACTTTAAATTTTAGAGTTATCACACAAAACTTTCACTCAGGTTTACAGAGAATGCTCTAAAAAAGAGAAAATATACAATATTTGGCCGTCGTGTATGTGTTGTCAACGTCGGACATCAGAGGACAATGAGGAGACTGGTTCAAGATTATAGAAATGCACCAGTATTTGTGTAAGTTGTGTTCGGCACTCATCATAAGCAGGTTTTCCAGAATTTTTTCTCCGAGTACACAACACATTGAATCTTAAAGGAGATTGGCTACAGCAGCAGACAGGTATGACATCTCAGATGGCACCCTGAGATCCACAAGTAGTTGTAACAATATACATTATTTGAGAAATATTTATTTTAGATGTAAAAACAATATAGTATTGTCACATGGATGGTGCCATGTTGTTTACGCTGCAATGCATTCTGGGTAAATGAAGTATGCTTAGTCCGTCAAAACAGCAATGAGTAACTTCATTAAACTGATGTGAATGTAGAAATCACAAGCGGTAACTAAGATGAGGAGGAAAAAAGGAGGAGGAAGACAGAGTTGGGCGAAGACGTTGATGTTTTGCTGCTGCCATCTTCAGCTTTGTGAATAAAACAATAAATGACAAGTAACTCAGGTTGGACCTTTTGAGCTGGTAAGTAGTTCTGTAGCCCTGTGACCGGTCCGGTGTGGTCTTCAGTCTGGTGTCGGGACCGTTTGACATTCACTACCAGCAGCAGTAGCTATAGCTTCTTTATCGTTTAAAAGAGCTTTCAACGCTGCCTGTCTGGTATTTCTCCAAGCGTCTTCGCTCACTAGCACAGGCAGCGGGTTTTGGCGTCTTGAGGATAAAAACTGTCGGCAGGGCGTTTGGTTTTAGCTCGCAAAGGCCCTCATCAGTTTCGCTTGTAGAAATGACTGAGTCTTCGGGACAGAAATGTTGAGAGAAAATGTAGATCCTGCGGCTCTTTCCCATTGCGCTCTTCTTTTTTTTTTCATGTAGGAAAACTTCCCTTTTTAATTTTTTTTATTTTTAAATTACGACCAGTAGCGACACAGTGTGGCATTATCTAAATTTACACCAGTGAAAAGCAATATCATAAAAAAACAACTCTCGTAAAGTTAGCCTTCCTGTGTTTTACTCTAGATTCCAGTAAAAAAAATGGACCAAAACGCATCATTAACCCAAAACGCATTTTTTTCATGCTTTCAAAAAATGAAAGCATAGAAAAAATCGCGACCTCCAAGATATACAGTTTTGATGTAATTGTGAGTCTTCACAAACAGCAATTTTCTTTAGTTAATAGGAAACTTTACGTATTTAGGTCAATATGTTCAACTAATCGTGAATCCCTTTAAATAGCTAGAATTAGCACTACAAAATTAGCTTTACAAAATCACACAATAAGGAATAGAAAAATGTCTGGCTCACTGAGTCTCAATTTCAACTGTGACTTTTAAAAAGTAGGGTAAGAATTGAGCAACATCAAAGTGGTTAATTCCACTGATAGAGGGTTCATTCGGCCTTCTATCATTGGTTCAGGCTAGTGGTGGGGATGTAATGGTGTGGGACATAGTTTCTTGGCACTCTTTGGGCCCCTTAACAGCAACTGTGTATCGTTAAAATGCCTCAGCCTCAATAAGAGTTATTACTGACCTTGTCCTTGTCTTTATGACCACAGTGAACCCCTTTTCTGATGACTACTTCCAGCAGGATAATGCATAGTGTCACATTGCTCAAATCATCTCCAACTAGTTTCTGGAACATGACAGTAAATTCACTATACTCCATATGGGATGTGGTGAAACGGGAGATTTTCTTCACAGACAGATGAAGAATTAAGGCAGTTCAGAATAGGACCTAGTACCATCAATGTGTGTAACCAAGAAAGAAAGTGATTATAGTGTACATATGAAAGAAGTGCTGTAGTTAAGTGAAAGAGTTTGATCCGTTTACCTCCACCATTAGAAATGTGATCACTTAGGTTCATGTTGACTCTAACGTTCTGAGAAGAGCCTCATATCGAACAATAACAACAGGAAGTGTAAAAGTCACACAGGACTCGCTTACGTATGTGCCAAACCCCCCAAACATAGAAACATACAGTGGAAAAAAAATCCTTCTCTTGTTCAAAGGAAAGGGTCAGGCCAAAGTGGAATTACCCCAGAACTTCTGGCAAAGATTTAAAATAAAACTGGCTTGTGTGTTGCACATCACATGGCCTAAGAGGTGTTTTCCAGCCACTGTCATTGTAAGAGTAAGACTTTTTTTTCCTATTGAAAGTGTTTTCCAATTACTGCCACAAGAGGGGGCAAGTTACAGTAAAGAACTGGTCATTAAGGAGTCCTATGGCAACAGATGCAGAAATTGGAAAAGACATTCAAGATTCAGTTGCTATTATTATTATTATTATTATTATTATTATTATTATTATTGCTGTTGTGTCATATTCTGGTCTGATATGAGAGCATCTTATCTCAGATGAAATGATATATCCCAGTCTACGCATGGTGTGTGGGTTTACGTTGTCTCATTTCCTGACTCTAAGAGAAAGTGTGTGTGTTTTGTGTTGGGGGTGAGATCGAGAGAGACAGAGGGAGAAAGGAAGAGAGAGATAGACATGCACAGAGGAGGAGAGAAAGGAGGAGGAGGAGGGAGAGGAGGGGGAGGCTCCTGATACCAAGACACGGAAAAGCAGGGGAGGGAAAGAGAGAAAGAACAAGGGGCTGGTGGAGGAAGAGGAGAGGGGAGTTGGAGAAATCGGGGAATAACACTTAACAAAAAGCGCACAGAGAAGAGGAGGGACGGCACCCGGCGCGTTGGACATCCCCAGCTTTCTTCCCTCAGGCTGTCAGAGCAGATTGGACTCCGAAGGACCGACACGGCGGCCACCCCAGACCCCATGGGGTAACAGGTATGTCTGACTTCCTACCTATAGCCACCACCAGGAGCCACGCTGGCTATCAACGGGGCATCATCGGGAGTGGAGATTTCATCCAGACACCGTGGGGTTTCCTCCCCCCCCCCCCTCCTGTTATGTCAACAATTAGTTTTCTGCCTCACGGAGCCGCCGCGTCTACAGCTGATATAGTTGCTGCTACTGCCGCTGCGCACAGGTTGGAGACATGACACAATACAACTCTTGGTTACTCTGGCTACTCTTACAAAGGCCTATCTGGACATTTTTTATTCCACATTGCCATTAGAATCATGTTAATGAAGAGCTTGAGTGAATATTTCGACAGTAACGCAGACGGGTTATCGAGCAGGCGGCAGTCTTAAAGTACGCCTACCTGTTCCATACGTGACAGCTGCCTTACTGCGCGTGTTGATATTTTGGAGAAGCTGTCATGCTTTTTGCCTGGACTGTTTGAAATTATTGATCGCAGACTACTTTAGCCCACACGTTTAGTAAACTGATTTAAAATAAACTGTTTTAAATTAAATTTCTATTTGAATTAGCAAATGTGAGTTATAAATCCTCAATAATCTTTGTGAGACACGTTTATGTTTACTGTCGCAGGAAGCTGGATGTGTTTGATAGAACCAGTGGGGGGATCTTTACAAACTTTTGATTTCCACATTCGCTGAGAAAGGGTTTGGGAGACAAACTTGTCGTGCACACATGATCGTGATCGTACCACAGAAGAAAACGGGGGATGCTCTATAGATGCCTGGGGGGGGGGGCATTCAGAATGAAAGCGCTTTGCCTCTGAAAGACAGAGGGGGATTGAACCCTTCTCTCTTTTCACCGCGATTAACCCCAGAAAAGGGGATTTCTCCAGCTGGGTTTTTTTTTTTTATTTTGCTGCGTCAACGACAAGCCCCTTAGACTTATCAGACAAGACACAAAGATGAAGGGAGGCTTTTTATTTTTTTATTTTGAATGTGCTGTCGCGCGATTTATTTTTATTCAGTTGTAGAAGTATTTGAGTAGGATCATCATCTGATCCTAGATGAGAGTTGAACAGTGTTTTTATTTTCTTTGCTTTTCTGAAAGCGTCTCCTGCCAACGTCTGTCCTATCTAACCGGTCAGTTCCGTCTTCCTCCATTTTCTACCATGTGACAGCGGGGGAACAACCCCACTTCGTTTGAAAAGCTGTGCATATGGACGTCAGAGTACGCCTGGCTGTCATGCACTGACTTAACCACAGTCAGGTGGATGCTCACCATAATGTATAAGGAGGTGACAGATTAATCGCAGCAGGGCTGCCAAGTTTTGAGAGGAGCTGGGAGTAACTATGAAAAAGTTTTCTGTAAGCAATATCTCTTTTTATTTTTAAATCTAGTTGCTTGACATATGGATGAAATCAATCAAACTCATATAGTTTGCCCATGTACAACAACATGGGGTTGGTGTATATATATATATATTTGTTGGCCTATTTTGTAGAAACTGGGATTCAATCGTTATTAAATACCTTGTCTTAAAAGCAAGCTTTCACACACACCTCGAGTAACATCACAAAGGACATAAAGAAAATGATTTAGGGTTATTTTCAGTTTGTTTATTAAATTTTTTCTTACTTTTTGGATCCAAGTCCCCTACAAAGGCATTTACGAATTTGCTAGAACTGCAGTGAAAATATTTACTTTCTGTGTGTTTCACATAACTGCAGAATTAGCAGTGTTTATCTTTAGCCCACTTTTAGGACTATGTTTTTGTGAAAGCTCACTATGGAAGCATATGCATTATTACTAAGCTTTATTTTTTCACAGTAAATTTACTTTATTAAATGAACAAACGTGATCCTAAAAAGAAATCTAGAGATAACTACATTTTTTGCACTTGTGATAGTCATGTGGAATCAACAATCTCTTTCCCTTCAGGATTTATGAAAGAAGTCATTACCTTAAGCATCAGAGGAGTGAAGTACCAAGAAGATTTGATCTCTTTTAAAGTTATGCCAGTTAATGGACAAAACATCTCTGCTCTCTTCTTTTTGGACAGTTTTGATTCTTGTCAGATCTTACATGCAACAGGGCATACAAGTTTCAAACACACCAAAAGAAACATAAAACTACTTTAGAAACCTGTTGTACACCCTGTTAATCCACAGATTAATATAATCCTGACAAAACATGCTTTATTAATTAGAAGTTTTACAGCCCAGCATTTAGGGTTCTTCTGTTTCTTGCAAAAGGCAACTTTCCTCGATTGTCCATTGTGTTAAATTGAGCTTTTTGCTCTTAGGTTGCACACCTTGTGATAAAAAAGATGGTTTGTAGATGGGGAGACCTACCTGTTACAAAAAGATATAGCCACTGTGTTTAGAGTGAGCAATCAGAGAAGGCACTGTGTGGAAAATAAAGGAAAAGCTCAAGTCTCACTCTAGAAGAGTGAGAATTGGAAACCACACATGTGGTGCCACCTTTTTTTTATTTATTTTTTTTTATCTAAACTCTTTTTAAATTATGTTTTTATGGAACCTAATGTACGTATGGATTTTAAACACACTGTATATTTGAGCTTAAAACACTGAGAAGTTTTTATCTCCCCTGTGCTGTAAATAGATTTCCAGTTATTCTGAAGCGTTTGTACGGTCCCACTGAGCTGTTTTTTCTGCCGCTGTTTAACGTGCACTCTTTTGGCAGCCGCAGCTAGTGTACAGCTGTAAGATATAGGCCTTTTCCTTTTGTTGGACAGTTGCTAACTAGATCTCCGGGATTAGGAGACCATCAAGCCATTTTTCCAAATTGTCTTAGCCCTCTGTGGATTTGTCTGGTTGTTTTGTCCTTCCAACTACTGAGTTAAGGGTTGGCACTTGATATGATAAACCCTCCAAAGTCCTTTATTCTGTTATTCAATTACCATCGGCTTGTTTCCCTGTGCATGCCCCTTTGAGAGTGTGTATGTGCGTGTGTGTCGTCATGAGCTGGATAAAGCTCAATTATCTGCTTTTAATGCTTAGAAACCAAATAGCATTAGAACAACTAAACTCTCATGGCACGCTGTCAACTTAAAGACCTAACATCTTTCAGAGTGCTTTGTTTCTTTGGCTCTGCCTCCCCTTTTCCCCCCATCCACTCCCTTGCTGCTCCTTGGAGGTTGCTCTCCCAGGTGGGGTCATGTAGTACTGTCATTTTAGAGAACAGTGGTGTATGTGTGTGCATCTGCGCCTGCACCTCCATCTGTGTGTTCCACATAGAAAAAAAAATGCAACACAGACCAAGACAACAGCTTCAAGGATGAGTGGAGGAGGAGTGTAGGCGAGATCGGCCAAAAGATGGGGGAAAAAAAATATTAGCTGCACGTGTGCTCGTGGGATTGCGGAGCAGGAATGGAAGCGTTCTGCTCTTGTCTTATCCATCGTGAATGGACTTTTGAAGTTGATTATGCGATGTTCGCTGGTTAAAATCTCTCTGATCTCTTTTTGTATTGCCAAAGTTGTATGCTGTGTTTCTTGAAAGCGTCGGGGAGTAGATGTGCTGGACTTTTTCCGTTGACATTATGAAGTTAGTGGGAAGCAGCATTAGTGTGGTGACAGTGAAGTAAAGGCAGTGAGGAAATGAGAAGTAGGGGCTTGGTTTCAGTGGTGGACAGGCTTGAAGCTCGACACCTGTCTCTCACTGTGTGACTGTGTGAGCTTGTTGATGTGTAGGTGGTGCTCAGTGATCCCATGCAGGTTGTAAGCTGAACTGTGTGGTTGCAGGTTAGTCGGCTTTAGCCTTCAGCCATGCAAACCCGGGGGTTTCAGCGCCCCCGCTGCACGCTTCTGTCTCAATCCAGCAAATTCAGTGCCTTGCAAAAGCATTGGCACCACATAGATGTGCAGTGGAAAGAAAATTATTTAGTTTTCAGCAGTTTCCACAAGTTAAAATCTAATACGTGTGTGGTGCATTTGTATTCACCTCCCTGATATGCCAAAATAAAATACGATTCAACCAATTAGCAAATTTAGGCTACCCATGTTTAATTTAATCTCACTTCATAGGTTGAGCCTTTCTTTTTGAAGAAATGAAAGAAGAAAACCATTGTTCTATGAAGACACACGATTCACTGTTAGTCACAAGGAAGTTAGGAAAAACACGGAAACTATTTGGAAGAAGTTCAGATGAAAAGAAAATTAAACTTTTTTTGCTATGATAAAAAGTTCTTTGAATACACTACTTCAATACACCATTCTTCACCCTATTTATGGTGAAGTATGGTGGTGGCACTATCATGCTGTAGGAGTTCTTCCCTTTAGTAGGGACAGGGAAGCTGGTCATAGTAGATGGGATGAATGTGTAGAATATAGAGCAACACTGGAGGAAAACTTGTTTAAATACAACAGCAATAAACATATAGCTTGAGCTTCAAGAAAAAGTCTTAGCATAAAGCATATTGTGCTAGAATGGCCTAGTCAAAGTCTATTCCCAATAAACACCTTGCAGCTATTAAAGCAATAAGTGGTGGTTCCTCAAAGTATTGACTCAGTGATTCTGAACACAGATTTTTACTTGTCCCCAAAAAAGAAAATCAAGTACTTACTATTTTCTTTTTTAATCAAAGTTCTGCATTATACAATGGTTCATCACACAGAATATTCCAAGAAAACACACTGTTTGAGGTGTATTAACTTTTTTAAGACACTTTTATCTAATCTGCAAAATAAAAAAAGCTCTACAAAGCCCCCTTTTTTTTTCCAATAAACAACCCGTGTTCACCTCTGTGTTTCTGTCGGCTCTCTCATCTGGATCACCCCTCAGGGCTCACTTGTTAATGAGAACACCTGTTTGGCTAACACTCTGCAAAATGAACCATTTACACTCATCTTACAAGACACTCCGCCTCTCTCTGGAGCTTTCTAACAACTCCGTCTCTATTGCGTTCCAGGTATTTGTTTCGCGATACATGTTAACCCCCGGGTCTAAACGTTGTCCATCCCCCACCGACCCAATAACTCCCCAGGCTTAACTGCTGCTATAGCTCATTGTGCAGTACTGAATACAGGTGTTTCTAATCGCCATGGGGGTTACATGGGTGAGGTGGGGGATGTGTGTGTGTGTGTGTGTATTCACCTATCTGACATGCTCATCCTCCCCCCAGCAGAGAGAGCAGGTGAGTCTTTAAGCAACCCCCGCCCCTGCCTCTGCAGACCGCATCTGCAGATACTCTCCACCACCCGCTTCCCTTGAATGAATATTTCATAGCGTTTTGTGTATGTGTGTGTTTTTATTCCCGTACTCATCTATACAAAATAATGAGAGTGACAATAATAATCCTGCTCTTCTGTTCCTTTCTTGTTTTGTCCTCACGTTTTGCATTAAAATGTGATTTTCAGCTGAATTTTTTTTTTCAAATTCCACACTCAAACATGTGATTTTGCTGCTGATAAAAATCAAAAGTAAAAGAGAAGAGAATAGTTGAAAAGGAATGTTTTTTTTTTATTGTTGCTTTTCTTATCTTATTTGAGGAGTTGTTGATATTGCAAAACACCTTTTCGATTGCGCATTCCTCAGAAAACAGATGTGGTATTTAACTTTGTGTATTTTTCACAGGGTGTGTTTTTTTGTTTTTCTTAAGGAATGTGGAGCAGGGAATTTTTTTCCCCAACTGCTATCTTATCTTCTTGTTGTCATGCAAAGCTAATTGTCATCATGAGCCAATCAGGGATACTTTACAACTGTTTATTTTTTTTTCAAACAAATCTGCAAGATTCAAAGTGATGACAGTGGGGTTTTTGCACATATGTTGTTGTAATGTGACCTATGTGTGCTGATCATTGTAATCCTTCACTAGCTTTGTATTTTGGTCCTATCATAACTGAATTTTGAGGTAAATCTTGTAGTGAAGGTGCTTCAGGTCATACCTTTGTTTTGACAGTTAATTTAAAGTAGCTTTTAAAGTCTTTAAGTAAATACAGTTGCATTACTGGTGAATGATATTTAACATAAAGAGGACATTCACTCTTATTTAGGCACCATTCAGACACACTACTGACTGGCCTTTGCAAAGCAGCCAATACAGGAGTGCCATTTATTTTCCTTGCCGCTGATTGGCTGTTCACTGTGGAAATGAAGAACTGTAGATGTTAATTTTTGTGTCGTGCTAAGACAGTTTCCACTGGTATGATATATTTTGAGTTTGAACTAGTAAAATGTGCATCTTTTATTAGCATTTTTAGATGAGGTCTGAATTATTTGCAGATTTTAGACATTGTTGTGTTGCCTAACCCCTACAAATACCAGTGTAGTCAGATACACCGGACTCCCGTGTAATCATAAATATGATTGCCATATTTATGTACTTCACATAAAAGCTGCTAATAAGGAACACAGATGGATTAAGAAAAATGAAAGTGACATAACTGTCCTCTGAGAAATGGATACAAAACTTCACAGTCTCCTGTTAATTTCTTTGGAAAGACAAAAAAAGTAGAAGTTGAAATAAAATCTTTCAAAGATGGGAGGGAGAGGGGTACCCCTCTTGATTTTTGCTGTCACCAGACAGCAAAAATCCAACAAATTGAATCATACATGTTTACTGCAAAAGCTCACCAAGCCTCCTGAGCTGTGGAGGGGGTCTTGGTTTATTAGTATCAGCAAAAAGAAGAAGTAAGTCTTCCAAACATCAGCCCTTAGTAACCGTTTTTTTATCTCTATTGTAAAAAAATACCCAAACAAACAAACAAACAAAAATATCTGAAAGTTCACACTGATGTGCAAAACTATGATTAACACCATTTTACACATCAACTACTGATATCATTACTCTCCTGTACCGGGACTATTTACTGATGTTCAAAAGATTTGACTTCTTGAAGAATTTAATCCTCTCAGACTAATTTTTTCTTTCTCCTGTATATTCATTTCATTTCTACCTAATTTTAAAATGTTTTCGTGCCATTAAACTGTTGAAAATGTCTCTCTGTTTGACTCAGAGTTGGAGACATGCTAGTTAGAAGTCTTTTAATGCGATGTAATTATCTGACAGGAAAAGAGAAGTAAACCGGTGGGAAGGAGCTCTCTTTAAAAACTCCATCAGTAATGTGACGAGACTCCTCAGCTTTGCACTTTGCACAAATGTCACCTGCCTTTCAGCCAAATTAATATGAGCTGCTAAGAAGTTGAGAGTTTGGGCTTCTTGGTTGAAGTGTGTGGTTTGCAGAGAGTATCAGGTTGTTAGTTGTTATTTTCCTAGTGAACAAGTTTGTCTTTTATGCACGCAGGGGAGCATTTGATGAGAAATTGAACGTCTTTGAGCAAATACATCTTTAGAAACAGTCAACTGGCCTCGGGCTCTGGCTGTTGAGAGATTTCCATATCAAAGCCCAGGTGAGAGAATGAGACTGGGGAGGCAGAGGGAGGCAGGAGAAGTAGGCAGGGGGGCTGGGGTTTGATGAAACAGACATCTACTCCAAAAAGATCTCCATCCCTTGTTATTGTGTCGCTCCTTTGTGCAGCACAGTTTAGTCTGTGTGTGTCAGCGCTGTCTGTCTCAATCTAAACTCCCTGCTTTACAAAAACACACACACAGCGCGAAGGGAACTCATACGCGCACCTTTACCCGAATCAAATACACCACAAATATCGCCTCTAGTCTGACCGCAGAGACTCCCAGTGTAGCAGAGGGGGGCTTTCTCCCTTTAACAGTGCGTAACATCTGACCTGCCAGCCTCTGCCAATATTTGGATCCCTGTTTAATATTGATACAGAAGCATAAAACCATAATTTTCCCTGGAACTAGTTCTATTCTTTAGCCATAAGTATCAGAACTGACCTCATGGAAATGATGGTGGCACACTAATTAATGGATAGAGTTTTTAAAGATGTGTGTGTCTGTGCGTGTGTGTGTGTGTGCTGAACATTAGTCTGCTTTGTAGAGTTTTGTAATCCAGCCATGGACTCAGGCTAGAGTGCTAAAGTGCTGCTAACAAGGCCTGTTTAACATTCTCTCCCCTGCTCAACATACAATTATTCCACTTCGCTGCCATTAACATGTACAGTAGGACTGGGCTTTTAATTGGCCTGATATGACTAATGCCAGATCAACTTGGATTTGCTAATTAGTTTTTTGCTTTAAAAGTGCCATCAGGACATGAAATATTCATTGATGTGAGGTGGAGTGAGGACTGTGGGTGGTATTAGTGGGATATTAGTGGTACGGGCAGGCTGCTCAAGCGTACCGGGAGAAGAGTCTGAACTTACGTTGGCCTGTTGTGGTCGGCTATTCATACTTTGGGAGAGGTGTTAGTTTTTCGTCATGATTCGAGACACCCACACGCACTGAGAGACACACATTCATGCTGCTCACGCACACACCACCTCCCTCCTCGGCGTCACAAGGCCACCTTTTCTTTCCAGCCCCCACCCCATCTCTCCCTGTCTCTCCATGTTTCCATTATTTTACCTTTTATTCTGCTTTTGCCTTCACCATTCACTTATTTTCTCTTCTTACCTTTTCCTTCACCCTAACCCCTCCATTCACTTTCATTTGCTTTTCTTTTTTAATTTTTCTCTAGGTCTCTTCATTTTCTACTTTGGCTTGGTATATCTCCTCCGCCTCCCTTTCTTTTTTCCCTTCTACTCCTTAATCTTCCACCTCTCCTTCTTCACCACCCCCTCCTCCGCTCTAAGTGGGCCAGGTGCCTCCTGTGGCCTCCCCTACTCCATTTCTCATTTTACCCTTCCTCTACTCCTTTTTTTTTTCTCATTTTTACCTTCTCGCTGCTCCCTTTCTCATTTTTATCCTTCCCCTTGACCCTACGGCTCATATTTATACATCCTGTTAAAGCAGAGGCTAACAACCGGTGCAACCCTCCCCTGGCCTCCCCAAAAAAGAAAAGAAAATGTCTTGCTGTTGGAGTCTGTTCAGTTCAAACATGTTACTTCGAGAAAGTTTATGGAGAGTGGATACAATAGGACTGTACCTGTGAATCTTAAAAAATTAGAATTAGCAAAAAGTTTATTTTTTAGGGAATTCACTTCAGTAAAGTACAATCATATAGATTTGTTAAACACATTTATATTCTTCAAGTGTTAATTTCTGTTCATTTTGATTAGTATAGAGTACGGCTATTGTTCAGATGCTCTAAAAATGTGAATATTGTGTAAAAAAACAATAGAAAAGGTGGTGTGCACTACAAGCACATTATTTGACTGGGGCTCCTTTTGCATGATTTACTGCATCAGTGCAGCATAGCATGGAAGCAATCAGCCATTGGGTAATGAGGTAGTCCATTAATATATATGATTACAGCACAATTAGCTTTTGTGCCTTATCCTCCTTGTGTAGGCTGTCAGTGACTGTCCACCTGCTAAAACTTTTAAATCAGTAAGATAAACTCATCCATGCGTTTATCTTTAGTCGCATTGATTACTGCAACAGTGTCTTCACAGGTCTGACTAGCAAATCAATCAAACAGCTGCAGCTGATCCAGAATGCTGCTGCTCGCGTTCTGACTAAAACCAGGAAGATAGAGCACATAACCCCAGTTTAAAGTCCCTCCACAGGCTTCCTGTAGCTCAGAGAATAGACTTTAAAATACTGTTGTTAGTTTATAAATCACTGAACGGTTTAGCACCACAATACATTA
>CAEGAE010055488.1:0-34036 GCA_903067095.1 Girardinus metallicus | reverse complement strand
CCCCCAGGCACCGCAGCAATAACAATAAAGTAACAGAGGTGGAGGGGGGGGGGGGGGTTGTTTGGGGTGGGGGGGGGGGGGGGGGGGGGGGGGGGGGGGGGGGGGGGGGGGGGGGGGGGGGGTTGAATGCAGATTGATAATAAAACCTATAATCACTGGTGACAGGAGCTGGGTTTGGTGAAAAGATTCCAATTTTCAAAGATTGATGACTTCAGACTCTAACATCAGCAGCTCTCAGTGTTTCCAAGATCTCGACCAAACATTTCCAGCTCACCTTTACCACTCAGGTCTGTCACTAGAGCCAACTAGACGCAAGAAGAGATGATCAGTCAACAACGATACCTTTCTTTTCAAATTACTCCGCAGAGCTGATGATATGATTGCAAAAACATGCATCACCAACATCTGGGTCAAAGATCGTCTGATACTACATACACTTTTGGACAAAAGTGTGGTCAGACATTGACAGCAGCTTGCACAGATTCAGACTGGGAAGATTATTCATCACAGCAGAACTGAATACACTCAAACAAGATTGAGTAATCTCAGCTGCTGTTGGGTAAATAAACTCTAAAAAGTCACTTAAAGCCACAAAAAGGAAGATCTCCATCACAGAGACGAATATTCCTCTCTCTGCAATTCTAAAATTGAATTAAAGCCTAAACTTTAATTGAGGTGAGTCCAATTAGTTGTAATTTCTCAACAGTAGACACAAACTCCTGCTCTTTTCCCAGCACTGAGTCAACATCTTGTATCCAGAAAGTCAGATTATGATGCCCAGGGATTTCTCCTGGCAGAAACCAACTAAATATGGAGGGGGCTTCCCGATACATGCTGAACCCCAGGAGCCCAGCCTCGGTAACCAGCCGCTCGCTGCCGTGCTCCCCGGCCCCCAGGAGGGAGCCCCGGAGTCGCAGTCCGGGAAATGTTTGCCGATTGCTGTGGTCTGCAATTCATCAAGATCGTGATTCACAAAATATGCTGGTGCTTTTTGTCCAGCCGTGTGTAGCACAATAAGCTAATTGATCATTTTTTGCAGGCATCCATCAGGACGGCTTTCCCAGCGAGCTCTAAGGGATTTTCATACCATCAGGAAAATTAGAGATTCCTCTGGACACAGCGGCGCTCAGCCGTTTTTAAAGCTTTCTCAGATTTCTCTGTCTTTTTTTCCAGCTTTAGAAAAGGGAGTAAAATGTTGAATATTTTTTGTGCAGATTTTCAAGTGAAAACTTTTCAAACAAATAAATCAGATTATTCCATTTCAATTTGCACAATGCAATAATTGTGCCTACAAAAATAGATTTGAAAACCAGTTGGGTGGTGAAAAAGTTCATATTCAGAAACAAAAACTACACTTTCTTTTCCTCAATAGAAGAAAAACAGTTATTGATCTTTTTTCCTGTCTTTTCTTCAGTTTTGTTAAATTGAATTTTTTCTAATTGAATTAATTCAAGCCAATTCTCAGCTTTCAACATTTTAGTTCATCAAGTTATTCCACAAGTCTTTTTTAAAAGAAAAAACACTAAAAGACAAATATAAAACTGTCAGTCTCTCTTCTACTGCTGAGATGATGACATTCTCAGCCGAAAGAGGAAGTGAGCTTTATGATCACGCCTCCCTGGGCATTCACCTTGATGGGTGCACTAAACACCTAGACACCCCTCTGCCTGGCTCTCCCATTGGACGATCCACGGGAACGGTGTCCGCTCTGATTGGACGCCGAGACCCAGCCTGTTGCTGGGCTGTTTCCATGGAGATCACTATTGCCTCATCCAGAAGCAGACGAGCAGAGCAGGATGGGGAAGGAGTGAGAAATGATGACGGGCTTGTGGAGTATGTGAGAAATGTGCGAGAAGGGAAGATTAAAATGTCGAGGAATTAATGGAAAACTGCAGCCACGATGGAGAACGCTGCAGACGGGCTAATTTAACACTGTAAGCCTGAAAATTACTGTCCTCCAGCTGTGTCACGCAGGAACATTATTAGCATTCGATGAACATTTCTGAACTACTCACAATCACTCAGGCAGAAATGGAGACTCCTGCTTCTGCAGCATTTTCCAGTAGGAAACAAGAAAACCACACAGTAAATGTAGTTGGGTACAACCACAAAAAGATATTTTTCTGAAAATGTTTTAATCTTAAAAATATGTTTTCATGAAGGATTTCAGAGTCTAAGATTAAGAAGTGAAGAAACATCTCCGCAAACCTTTCAGTCCTAAGCTGTTCTAATTTTCTTTTATTTAAAGATCCTTCTTTTAATCCAAGCCCAAAAAAAGGCATCCAGTTTGATTCATTTGAACACAATGTGCAGCACAGGAACAATTCAGACCAGGATAGTTACCTCGCTGTAAAAACAAACTGAAATAATCTGATCTTTACCAGGTGCAAAAATTATTATATATATGTATATATATATATATATATATATATATCAACCTGTTCCTGTCACAGAACATACTGGGGGGAACACACATATGCAGCTGATAATTGTGCCAATTACTAATAAAAGACAGTTAAAAATGTTTACTCCAAATCTTTCTTAGTTTTAAAATAACCGAATAACTGGGAAACTCTTATTGGAATGGATATCCGACGTTATGCAATGTTGCTTCTGCTATTATGAATATTTTATGACTCCTCATGTTAGGAAAGAATAAAAACATTTTTAATGTCATCTAAAGACTGGAACTGAAATAGAGCCTTTTGTTTTTGCTACAACTCAAATTTAGAAAATAGATTCAAACTTTACAGAATAAAGTTCTGAGTCATCACTCAGAGCTTTGCTCCTTTCAAAAACATCAAATTGCCCATTTTGTGTCCGTCACAAACTCTTCAGCAATTCCTTTTCCTGCAGGAAGCCAGATTAAAGACGAACAGCAATGCAAGCAGAACTGTGAGGGAAACAATTTACGGCACAGCAGATGATTTAAAAATGAAAACAAAAGTGCTGCCACTTTAATCAGATGCAGACTGAGAGGGAAGAATGGCAGACGACTTATCAAGCCAAGGTCTGACTTACCAAATATTTTCTATTTTTATAATAAAACCAATAAAATTCAGAAACAAACTAGTGGCACAGTGTGGGAAGTATTTGCTAGAACTTCTCTTGCAGACAAAAAAAAAAAATCAGTCAGTATTCCTTAAAAATCATCAACAGTTTAAGAAGAGAGTAAGGAAAGTGAATGTTTACACAGCATATAATGTTGCAGGAAGTTTCAAAACACCTAAAAAAGGGATTCATCAGCAGTATTTGCACTTTATCTGCAGGTGAAAACTTTCAACATTTCCATAGTTTGAAAATGGAGAAAGAAGTTCTAATATTCAGAACAGTTCCATATTTCCATCATCCAAAATCAAGAAATGTTAATGTGCTTCATGCAAAAATACAATTTCCTAAAATATTTTTGATTTCTCATGTTTGCTTTAGATCAGGGATGTCCAACTGCAATCCTCAAGAAACATTATGCTGCAACTTTCAGACACTTTCCTGCTTCAACTCCCCTCAGTCAAAATGCTGAATAACTTTTCTAACTCTACAGAACTTTTCTGTGAGGAGCAAGTGATTTTAAATTCAGAACCCTCCACGCCATTTCTTCTTCTGTGGTATTCCTTAAATTAAATTCTCCATGCATTTCTGAACTCTTCTGTACTTTTTCCCCTGTGTGGAAGATGGTGCTCTTTATTTTTACATTTAATTAATCTTTTCATGAAAATATTGTTTGATTAGTACCAAGACCTCTTCCATATTGTAGAACTGTCAGTGCTGCTCCTATTTTGATCAAATACACATATTTAGTTTGTGTTAAAATGTAAATATAAAGCTTAACATTACACCTGATCTATGCAAAGCATTTCAGTGTTACTTTTATGGCGTTGACTACAGTTTTAAATTAGAATTAAATGGCTAATTAAAGGTCTTTTTTTTTTAAGAGAAACTGGAAAATCAATTCAGGGATGTGTTGCTTTGTGACTTGCATAATAAAAGGAAGCATTACTTTGTTTTTGCAGCAACAATACATTTCATTTAACTCTGGGATATTAAGACTTTAGTGGTTATTAATTCTAGAAATGAAAATCCAGGTTTCATTCCTGACCTTCACCCAAACCTAAGGAGCCATTTTCACTCAGTGATGAACTGATGATGATGTCCTCTTCCTCCTGACCTTTCATCCTTTCTGCTGTCGCTTCCTGAAGCTCCCTCTCGTCTCTATCCATGTGCAGGATGTAACTCTGCAGCTGACTGCGCCCTCTGCTGGAAGCGTGCTGGAACAACATCTAGATTGAGAACCAGAACATTTCTTGTCATTTTTAAGGCAGGAAATAAATAGACACATGCAACCATGTAAATGAAAATGAGTTACACATTGTTAGACATTTACATAAACTATAGCTAAATTAGTCAGATCGGGAATTATTAAATCAAAAAAAGTTAATCAGAAGAAAAATGTTTTATTTGGGAATAGGATAAGTGCTTAATTAAAGCATTATATTTGATAATTATATTGTACTAATATCAGTTGATATTTTATCAGTGGAAAAACTTGACATATTTTTGGTGTACATTATGCTTTGGACTTTTAAAATAAACCTCTGTTAAATAGTGAGAAATAAATGTCAGCTTAGTAATTTTGCATAATTTAAACATCGAGTTGTTCCTACCTCATTAGTAAAATCTTGAAAAATATGTAAAAGTTCAAACATATAAAATATGTAGCTTACTATAAATGATGAGCTTTAAGCATGCTTTATGTACAAGACATTTTCCATAAAGATTAGATTTAATGTTTACAAACCAGTTATTCTTTTCAGACTGAATTTTCCAAAGTGTTTCAGTTTCTATGACAATGGTGAACCGTTTGTCAAATAATTGTGATTTATTTCCAAACCAACTTGGTTATGATTTACTAAAAAAAAAAACAAACAAAACAAAAAAAACCCTCATAGCAATTTGCACTAACATTTTTACAGTAAATTTAAATATCATGAATTCTAGTATGCCTCGCTCATTTATATCAAAGCACAAAAGTAGAGATTTTTGAATAAATGTAGTCCATCTAAATCTTGTTACATTTACTTAATCAAAATAAGTAAAATTGATCATTTTTTATGACAAAGATTGATTATTTAAAAATATTGTACCTTTTTGTAGCTCGTTTTACTCTAAGTAAATCTTAACGTTTGTTAATACTACACATGACAAATCACTTTCCAAATACATTACAATTTAGTTTTTACAAAATTTAACAGAATCCTATATATTTAAATGTACAACATGCACAATCATGCACTAATTTAGATATATTAACTGCCACCATTCCAACCTCTCAGACTATTCTCTGAACTTTCGGACAGTGGAAGCAAAAGGCTCAAAATTGGGTGGAATTGCCCTTTAGTTATTTCACAAGTCGGACCTCAATCAGACGCCAACTTCAGCTTCATGTCACCTTTTATATGGTTCTGATAAACCTTGCTGTTCTGTGAAATAAGCAGTAAATCAGTATTCAGTAAGAAATGACCTATAAAATGTTGAGAAATTGTTACAATCCTTTTTGATGCCAGAGAACCACAATAAGAACCAATTATCCACATGTGGAGAAAACCCGAATCCAAAAGCTCAACGACTCACAGAAAAAAAACAATAAAAAAAAAACTCTACAGGTCTCACTGCCTCTAAGGTCAGACGTCACAATTCAACAATAAGAAAGAGAGACTGGGCAAAAAATGGCCTCCATGGGGGTTTTCCAAGTTGAAAACCAAAAAAAAAAGAAAAAAAAAAGAAACCATGTCGTGAGATTTCCAAAATAAACAGGTTCAGTTTTGTAACTTGTTGATGCAAAGCAACACTTTTTAAAATGATAAAATCTGCTCACTAAGTCGTTCAGCTCCCTGCATTTATTACCGAAATCATTTTTTTCCCCTCATAATCCAAGACTGGATTTCCCAAAATGCACGTTCCTCCAACCTTGAATGTGAATAATTTCCCTCCATGAGTTCTTAACACAGGGGAGCTTTTACAGCAACTGTTCTGAGCTGCAAATCTAATTCATGAAATACAGTAATTTCCCCTTCTCTCATTTGAATACTGCTGACTGATTGGTTTACGGCTCAGCAGCAGCTCGGGCGCACGCAGAATGCAAATTGTGCTGTTGACATGTTAATGGCTCAAACTTTAAGAGATGCAGAAGAAAATGGAGCAATAAAGCGAGCAGAATGATCATGAAGACGCAGAAACAGCTCTTTGATGGCAGAAATTACACATCAGAGAAGCTCAGAGCTCCGAGTTCAAACTAATGCTAAATGCTGGAAATGTAATTTATACAGGAAATTACCGTTTAATAGCAGGAGATTGTTCAGCAGCAATAAAATTTCATTTATTTTATGAAGCCGCTCATTAAATGACAGGAGGATTTTTATTGAATTAGAATATCTTTATTAATATTGCTCATAATGATAAAACATTCACACCCAACTACACACCTACACAAATGTACAGCAGTGATAAAACATGCAGCAGGAATGATAAAACGTGGAAATCATTTGCATGGGGGATACAATCAGGGTTCTAATAGTTTTAGGTTTTTCATTAGTTTAATTATATTTAATTGTGATTTGTCTAATTTAGTTTCAATTAGTGTCTAGAGTGTGTTTGCTAGTTTTTATTAAATATTAAGTTTTTTTCCCGTTTTTTAAATTGCGCTCCCAAAGATATTAACTAAAGTATTGTGTTGTGATTATGCATGCATGGATTTGGTAATCAAAAGATCCCACTTCCAAAAAATATATTCAATTATTGTTGAACAACTTTAGCATAAGTGCCACCAGGAGGAGTATGGAGTGCCGTAATTTGCCTGCAGCCAGTGGAGGTTTCTGGGCAACCGCTCAGGGCGGCATCTTGTGGCATTAAAGAATTAACTTACAAAAATGATTTTAAAAGATCTTTATGAAAAAATATTTGATGGTTACAAGAGTAAATAACTACAGATTGTGTTGTACCTGTTTTGGTTTTGCATTTTAGTTTTCATTTTATGTTTCTTTATAGTGATTTTTATATAACAAGTGAAATGATTGAGGGGTTTTATACATTATAATGATTGATGGAGTAATTTAGTTTAATTTGATGACTAGAACAGGCATAAATAAGCCTTGTGCTTCTGCCTTTACCTTTCCAGTGAAGGGATTTAAAATGTTGCAGCGTTTTGATGTAGTTGATGAAAGTATTTCCTAAAATGTAGTTTTCTTGGATGTCTCAAGCTGCATTTGATTCTGTTTTTATTTTCCTCATCCAGCATTCTCCCTGCCATATCTGACCGCTTTAAGACTTTACCACTTTCTAATAAATTCGTGATTAAACATCTCATTAAACACCAAGAGCCTCCGGGTGGGGTTGTGCTCCAGCCCGCACTTCCTCTACTTGGACACCAGGGGGCAGTGTTACCACAAGCAGCTGTTGAATAGACTTATCAGCAGAAACACACATGTTCACCTTGCAGAAACGCACATTTGAGCATGAACAGAGTCAATAAAGTCTATTGTGTTTGGATCTAAAATGGTACCTAGCAGCTTGTCGCTCCTGCACCACACACACACCCGCACACACTACATACCAGGATGTAGTCACGAGGGTGTGTGTTTGGTTAGTTTCTGCACTGTGAATAAGTGTGTTGTATGATGTATGCGTGGTTACAGCGTAGCTATGTGTGGGTGAATATGAGGAGAGCATGCAGGGGGTGGATGGAGGTGTATTTCCGAGAAAATGATAGTCAGCATGGGAACGTACGTGTGTGTGTGTGTGTGTTGCAGTGTCTGGGAGGTTTCTGAGCCAAATTCATTTGTTGCTCCAGCTGAGACAGACAGAACTAATCTACCTGGATTTGTCAGAGAGGAAGAATAGCAGCCTCCCAGGTCTGTAATAATCATGCCAACACTTGGCGCTCTGTGAATTAAAATATAATTTACAACAGTATTAAAACGCTTAGTAGCATGCACACAGTCTTTGTTTAGCTTCTACGTAATTTAATAAACACCAGAGTTTCCTTTTAATTGCAGGCAGATTCACAGATTGAGGGGGAAGAATGAAGTTTGCCTCCAGATCTTGGAGTGTTTTCATAAATGAAAGGATTGCATGACGCTCTGGGTCTTGGTGGGAACGTTGACCAATCAGTCACAGGAAAAATGGAGGAGTTGAGTGGTTTGGTGTACCAGTGGTGAAGTAAACACACACTGCAGATTGTTTATAAGCTGCTGTTTAACAAATTCTGTCCCAAAGTACTTTACAAAACAGATTTTTGATAAATTAAAGCAATAGATGGTGAATTCAGACCAGATTACTTCTGATAGCTAGAGTTGGATAGCGGTAGTCCACAAAAGATGGGGTCCTGAATATTTTAGTCTCTGCTCCAACACGTGTGTCTCCAATGGTTTAATTACCTCCACCTGGTTCTACAGGAGCCTGCTATGAACTATTTAATCTAAGAGTGTTGGACCAGACAAACACTAGAGGTGCTGGCCGGCCATCTTGTAAATATATTGAAAGCAATTAGAAACTTTGGTCAAATTTGCAAATACTTGAGAAATTCACAGTTTTTTTTGTTGTTGTTGCTTGTTCCAGTTCTATAATAAATTATTTTTGTGCATGTACTCCATTTTCTCAGTCATGGCAGATGGCCGATTGGACTGAGCCAGGTTCTGGTTCTGGTTCTGCTGGAAGTTCCTACCTGTTAAAGGGGAGTTTTTCCTCTCCACTGTCGCTACATGCATGCTTGGTTTGAGGGATCGCTACGCTCAGGAGGTGTGCATGCTGCAAATCAGTAGCTGCATTTCTATCAACCATAAAATTCTACAAATTGAAATTATGAAAATAAATTTGCTCGATAGAAACACCCATAAAAAAAAAAATAGTGGAAAAAAGTCTAAAAGTAAATCAACTAATGTCAAAGCATTATTAATGAACTAAAACACTTAAGACATAAATTACAAGACAATTCAGTTTCTAACTTATTGAGGAATGGTCATTTTAAAGATGAATGCTACGCCTAAGAATTTAGCTCATTTAAGACTAAATGCTGTCAAGGGGAAGATTATATTATTATATGGCCTGACTCAGCGTTTTATGGCCTACTTTTAATCTTAGGAGGAACTTTAAAATGTGGAAATTAGGGAAAGAAAGAAAAAAGAAAAAAGAAAGTTCACCCGTTAAAAAGCACCAGAGACTCAGCCACACCAATTACAGAAAATTATTGGAAAATGTCCCATGATTTAAATTTGGGAGGTGGGTAAAGGTGGTAGTGGAAGATGATCGGAGAAACAAAAGGTCTGGTTTAAACCGTTTTAAACCAGCGATGTTCAAACGGAGCTTCTTTATGGAGAAAATAAAGCCAGAGAACATCTGATGTGATCCCTGCTGTGACTTTAAATGAAGATTCATAACTCAAACCTCAGGCAGGTTTATTTTCCCCCTGAATCCACAAATCAAAGAAAAGTCCACAATCCTCTGCTGATACCAAAGGTAAGTCACTATGAGGCGATGTAAAAACAGGAAGAGATGACATATAGAAAATATATCAGAATCTTTCAGATAAATGAAACATCCCTTCCTGCCTAAAGCGATAACATCTCTGTTGTTCTGACTGGAATATTTTTTTTATAGACCGACGCTTTGGTGCTGAAACAACAGAAATGTCAGTCAGTAAGTGGAAATGTTACTTCTGATACTTTTTCTATTAGATTATGAAGCTGGAGCGGACAGAACTTGACAATAAACACGTTTATGTTGCTCCACCAGGCCAGATATGAAGACAGGAATATTTTTATTCACAGCTACACGTCTTCCTAAGCTGCAGCTCTTCTGGAGCAGTCTGGCTTCTGGTGCAACCAGGAAGTACGGTTTTGGATTGGTGATTTTTCTCAATTAAAAGTTAAATTTTTCAGAACTGAGATAATTATTAAACTCCACAGAAAGTAGTAGTCATAACTTAAGAATGGACCTAATATTACATAAACTGGTTTTCCAGAAAATTCACTTTCTAATCTAAAAAGTCTTTGAACACATTGATGGGTGTAAACACATATAAATGGTGTGTCTTTATATCTTCACTAACTTAATCTGCATTAACTTCCATTCACTTTTCATTAATTTCCATTACTTAAGATTTACTCCAACCCAAACTTAACTCACTCTCCACTTCTTCTGGGGGCTTCTGGCCCTGTAAAGCCCAGTCTGCAAAAGTACTTGTTGGAAAAATTATCCTTGCAAAGAGAGAAATGCTAAAACACAGAAATAAAAAGGTCAATTCCCATTTCAGCTCTTGCATCCATTATTTGCTCGTGGTATTGGTCTTACAGGCAGTGGATGACTCGACTGTGAACAGATGGAGGACAGAGGTCTGAAACTTTACAAATAACCCAGTCCAGCCAGATATAGCTTGTTTGCAGCAGAATCTTTTTGTGATTTTGAAAGAAATTTTACTATAAAGGTTTGAAATGATGAAAAATGATTTTTAAAATGTGATTTTCACTTTTGTGGAAATTAATGTAAAAAATAAAAAGTTTCCAAAGAAATTACAGAGAAAACATGCGTAAAATATTACAGGTAGAGTGGACTTCCATCCATCCATTTTCTGTTCACCCTTGCCCCTCAATGGGGTTGGGAGGTGCTGGTGCCTCTCAGCAAGCGTTCCGGGTGAGAGGCGGGGTTAGAGTCGACTCTTTGGACTTTTCTGTGCAACGACTCCAAGTCATTTGTGGAAAACTCACCTATACAGATTTATTCATTTCTACAGAGCATCTCTAAAATATTCAATTGAAAAAAAATATTCTGTTGAGGAAGATCGACTGCAGTACTCTAGTAACATACGACACAAAACATAAAATGGTACGAACTCACTTTGAGCTGCAGATGCGATGATTTGGAATACATTTTGGAACAAAACTCGACTTCTTCTTTAAGTTTGTCCTTGTTTACAGCAAAATGAGCCCAAGTAAAGTTTACACTGAGCCTGACCTATTTGCTGCCCTTCTTATCTGAATTAAAATCAGGACATATGATAGAGCAGAAAGTGAGAGCAGTCACACCCACCTGCTGCTGGATGCTGCTGAACTTTGACCAGAAGGAGATGGACTCCAGAGCTGTCCCCGCTCCAGATGGGAGTGATTTTAACCACATCTGTCCCTCGTTTACAGAGGGACAGATGTGTCATCAACCTCCCAGCATGATGACACCCACAGGCCACTTTATTAGGTACACTAGGTTTAATCCGCTGTCGTCTTCAGGGTTTCCTCAGGCTACAGCTAGTAGCTGGAGGAACATCTAAACATTCATGACGAGTAACTTCATTAATGTCCTGCTTCTGAATATCATCAGGATCATTTTCTCCTCTGTTTGACTGAAATCCTGACTAACAGACAAAGGACTAAAAGCTAATATGGAGCCCATCATATTGCTCATTTCTAAAATGATCAAACATCTTTTAATGTTTTGTGGGTTTTGTTCTGAGTTCTGGGTCTTCAGTTTACTGGGTTCGGTTCAGTTATTGTCCCTTTTCAGCCTCACACTGCAGAAACACTAAATCCCACCAAGAATTTCTGGTCTGGCTTCTGGTGCAAATATCTTATTACGCTCGAAATAAGACAAAACAAACTTTCAAGCAACTTTCAACAAGATATAGCAGCTTGATTTAAGACAGTAATTCCTAGGACTTGTTTCATTGGCAGATTATTTCACTTATGACATTTTCCCACAAGCCAATAAAACAATCACTTTTTAAAAATCAATTTTAAGGAATTATTGACTTAAAACAAGCTCCTGTATCTTGGTGAAAAGTTAGTTGAAAGTTAGTTTTGAATTATTTTAGGTATAATAAGACATTTGCACTAGAAATCAAAAATATAGTTGGTAAGATTTTGTGTTTTTGCGGTTCAGTTTTTCGTTCTTAGCTGAGGTGAGCATTTAATTTGCTACTCTGAACAATCTATTTCAAGATCTGAAGTGCCGACACTTTTTGGCTGCATAAACTGATTATTAAAGCGACTTTTGCTTTTTTATCATCTCAAACCAGTCTGCCAACTATCCTCTGCTCACTGGACATTTTCTCTTTTCTCTGCAAACTTTAGATGGTTTTGAATGAAAAACCCTGCAGATAATCAGCTTCTGAAACGATCAGACCAAAGTCACGTAAATCTCCCGTCTTCCTCATTCAGCAGGTCGTCTTCACATCCAGATGCCTAAATATGTTCCGGAGTCATGTGACTGAAAACTATTTGTGTGAACAAGCATCAAAACAGATGAACTTTGTTTTTGGGGCTTGGGATTTTGCTCAATTCATTTTTATGTATCCAGTCAAGTTTTCTCTTGCATTCCCAAAGTAAAGAATGTAATAATTTACCAAAAGAGATTTATTTGAAATGCCTTTTGAACGTCCTGCTGAAATATTTTGATATTTTTAACAAACTTTGAAAACCATTCAAAAACCATTAGGTGCACATTTTATTTCATGAGTGACTAACTAACTTAACTTCAATTATTCACACTTAAGAGTCTGATTTCTAAAGCCAAGAGAGGGGGATTTAAGAACAGGCGGAGAAAGAGTAACGATTGTCGAGATGAAAAGAGGCAGAAAAGGGGGGCTGTGATTCTGGGACGTGAGAAAAGAAATGAAAACGTGAGATAGAGGGATTAGTGTAAGCAGGTAGAAAAGTAGAGTCAGAGAGATTAAGACAGTCAGATTGACGGAGTGGGGAGTGAATCAATGAGCCTGTCGATAGTGAGTGGGAGAGATGAGATGAGAGAGAAACGTGGCCTGGTAGAACAGGAGGAAGAAAGCGCCCCCTGCTGAGCTGGCGTCCTGCTGAGAAAAATTGGCCCAAGAGAAAATGAGACTGCAGCGCTCTGTAAGTGATTGAAGAAGCCTGTTTTTACTTTGTCTTATCACAGAAAACAGGTTTATATATTCAAGATAGCGCGGCGACGGCTATTCTCAGGGGGAGCAGCGGCAGAATGAGGTAATATAAGCTTGATGTTTGATTTGAAAAATTACTGAGACTCGTAATAAATCTTTAATAGCAGTAAAAGATTAATTATTCTGGGCTGAGGCTGGAGGATAGATGGATGGAGGAATAAATGAAGAAGGTAATGAGAGCTGTGGTGCAGAAAGCCAGAGGCTATTTATTAATGAGGATTACCTGCAATGTTGTCTGAAGCAAGCAGCACAATGACAACAAATAAAAACAAATGATTAAATGATGGCAGACAGTATAGACAGCTGCACACAAAGGCCTTTAAGTTGCGTCCTTATTCACTGTGTCCAGTCATTTTACCTTTAATTCATTATGAATTTGATACGTAAAGCATTTATAGACGTTGTACATCTACCATTAATGTTAATTATTGCCACTTTTTAATGTTAGAAAAGCAGAAGCCTGTAATTCTCAGATATCGCAGCTGTAAAACAATGATCAATAAATATTTCTACTGAAGCATTATTGTCTTCTTTTAAATCATCAGTTAAGGCCTGTATGAAAAGACTTTAAATGTTTGAATTTTTATATCATTTTGTTGTATAAGTTGCAATAGGTTTCAATAGATTTGGTACACTTTTTGTTTTTTGTGTCATTTTTGATGTTTTAATATTTTTAATGTGAAGCACTTTGTAACATTTCTTTAAAAAAATGTTCTACAAACAAGATATTATTATAATTATTATTGTACCAGTCAGGTTTTCAAGTCCTGACAATATCGATTCAATACTTTTTATGTTTGATATATCATTAAACCCCTGATTGTTAGCTATTTTGTGTTTTTTTTTTCCAGAATTTGGACAAAGTTTATAAGTGTCAGCAAAATACTTTAAAAACATATTAACATCACACAGAAACAATAGAAAGTTTGTCTGCATTTTTTTCTAAATAAAGTGCAAAAATTATTTGAGAGCTAATCAAAACAACTACAACACAAAAATAAAATAAAATTTCAAGAGAGTACTTTTTCATTTTTTACCCAAAGTTCCTCTTCAGATCTACAGTCGCCAGCTGAGCTTCCGCCCCACTCAGCTCCTACAGACTAGCAGCAGCAGCAGTTAGCAAACAGCTGAGGGAACTGAGCTCATCATATAACTCTCACATCAAAGCTTCTAGGAACAAACGGCCCTATGGAGGAACATTGTTGTGATAACATGCTGAAGATGGAGTTTTGGAAAGAACAGGAGCTTCTTAAAGAGACAGAGGCCAATTTCAAAGCGTCAAAATCTAGGTTTTTGCATATTTATAACTTAACATAGTTCCTTTATTGTGCTATAAATGAAAGTATTTGGCTGGAAAGTACATAATGCTGCCCCTTTAAGCAGGTATTAAACATTGCTTTCATTAAGGCTACATTTCTGTATGGAAAATGTTCTTTTATTAGTTTGATGTGACATTCTAACTTTAAACGCCAGGTTTTCATGAACAGTAAGCAGAAAACCATCATAATTACACACATAGAGAGTCAGACACAGTAAAACCATCTATTTTTCAAATAGAGAAGCAAGTATCTGTTAATGTTTCAGAGGAAACCGTTGTGAGTATAAGCCACGGCAGACTTGAAAGTGAGTAGGTAAAATACATTATTAAACAATGCCTCCGAGTAACAATAAAGGGAAAAGAGGGCTGTAGAATATAAAGTACAACAGGTTTTTGGGATAAACTTGTTGATTGAGCTCGTTTTTCCAGCTGCTTGCTTCTCTGTCTTCATGAGTCACAATGAGCATCTTTAATCCGGACAAAAAAAAACCTGATCAGTCAGAGAAATCAAACTTCAGCTGCCAGACATGTCAGTTTTTATTCCGATACCTCCGGATGGGAAACATACAGTTGAAGGTAACGCGGAGCTGTTGCCCTGGGGTTTTTCTTATTCGTGCTGCTCCTCCGTCACATTACAGATTTTATTTGAACCAAACCGCTTCTGATGTCAGAGCCTCTCCTCACTCACTTTATATCTCTGTCAAACGCTGAGCCCAGCAGGGACCAGGATGAACTTAACGATACGGTTAATTAGCCACAAAAGTGAACAAATGCTCGCTGACAATGAGCTTGTCTCATCTCATCTGATCTGACAGCGGCTCAGTGGCAGCTACACCGAAGGATAAAATGCAGACACAGAAAAAAAAGTCAGACAAATCCAACGGCTAACAACAAGATCAAAAACCGTGTTCTACAAGCGTTTAATTCTCAAAGCGGAGGTACGGGAGGGTCCTGGATTCAAAACATGGAGGCTTTCTTAGTCTAAAAACAATTTCTAACCGCAGAATTGCATCAGAGTTTGCTTGATTTTATTAAAGTGGATTAGGGCCATTGTAGAAAAAGTAAAAAGGAGTAACTCTCCAAGTTTGAAAAGTTGAAAATTTGCTTTAAGAAACTCAATTTTTTTTTAAGTCAATCTCAGACATTCTGTATAAAAAACAAAGAAATGTCTGAGCTCAAAGTGAAAAATTTGCAAGAGAAAAACTCAGAAGTTTTGAGATTATTCTTAGAAATTTTACAGAAAAAGCTTGAACATTTCTGGGTTTAAAATGTCAAAAATTTTCTGGAAAAAAGCTCAGGAACATTTAGGTCCATCTCAGAAAATTTCACAAAAAACAACGAAATGTCTGAGCTTCAAAAGTCAAAAATTTGCAAGGAAAAAAAACATTTTTAGCTCAATATCAATTTTTCTAAAAAAAAACAAAAAACAAGAAAACGTCTGAGCTTTAAGTTAAAAATATGCAAAAAAACAAAAGTGAAATGTTGAGATGAATCCCAGAAATTTTCTAGAAACTCCCTTCCCCCCTGAAATTTTCAGATTTATCTCAGAAATGTAGAAAAAAATCTCTGAAATCTCAGTTTTTTTCTAGAAAATTTCTCATATCTGAGAAAACTTACAGATTCAGGAGAACTGCTTGTCCGTCGCCATTGGTGACCATCTTAACTAGTCTGAGCCTTCTGCCATCAGGAGCCTGTTGCAGAGAGCAAGTGGGAAACAGCTGAACGCACATACATGATTGACAGCGCTAAGGCCCTCCTCCTGGCTCTGATTGGCTGTTTCAAGGTAGCACTGAGAGATGAGAGGTGATTTTTTTTAACAGATTGTCTCATACCAGAAATCTGACATAAATCAAACTAAAAGTGTGAAGTTGAAAGATGCTTTGTGTGTTTTACAAATCTGAAGATTATAATCAGTTATTCAGAGTGAATAAAAATGAACTTAAGGTTTCATGTAGGGAGATTTTTTTCTCACAATTTCGAACATATTTCATCTTTTCCAGAGATAACGATCACAAAGTCTTTTTGATTTACATTTTATTTGACAAGACAGTGAATTGAAAAACATATACAGTATAATTCCCCAAAAGCATACAAAATGATAAGTGATACATAAGAAAATGAAACAAAATCAATAACATTCACAAAAATATGATTATATCTCCAGTGCATGAGTGGCTTTTGTTTCAGCATTCCCATTTTCCTTTTCAAACACATCCTGTGTTTGTGTGTTACTCGTCTCATCAGCGCTTCCACTGTCAAAGAATAAAATGTGAGAATTGAAAGGCTAAAAATAACAAAAGAAGGCACGTCTGGCTCCGTGACGAAAAGCTGAAGTGACAAAGGATGAAGAAGAGAGACAGAAGAAGGAAAAACGTTGGAGTAATTAGGCTTAATGAAGGAGAGGATTCAGACTGATCAACCTTATCGTTGACGTGCACAGCTTATGGTTGTGGAGTTTAACCCGTAATTGTGGAGTTGGGGAGACCGAACAAGCACCTTGGCTGAAATGCAAAGCAGAGACTGAAGGGACAAACTCTTCATCTGTTAAATGATCCGTCTGGAACTACTGCAGGATCTTCTCATTATGAACGTGGAGCCATAGTCGCCCATCCACAGATTCACACATTTGATTTCTTTGCAGATTTCGCCGTAAGTGTCGACCTTCACGACTATCAGGAATTGGCAAATCAGACATTTCAAGGTACCTCTAAATGACACACCGCCATTAAACGTGAGGCGCTGGGTAAAGCCAAATGAGACGGCAGAGCCAAAACTCATAACTGAACGCTTGCAGAGTCATTGGTCTCTGATATAATGTGTCCTGATGATTGTCTTTTCCCCCTTTCCTCAATCTATCAAGAGCAGCCTGCTGGCAAACACATTAAACACATTAATCCACAGGAAACTAAACATTCATTCATTTTGTGAAATTAATTTACAGACAAAAAGAGGCAAAAGCGCCGCATTCCCTCTTTGAAGACAGCTTTTTGTTCTGCGGCAGGGCTATAAAATACATCACACATGATTGTCCAACACTGCAACAGAAAAGCAAATTAAAAAGCTGGGCTGCTAATGTGACACAAGCTTTTCTGCAAAATATGGAAATAGCTTTTTTTTCCTCCCAAAATATCCATGCAGCATGCAGACATTCCCTTTAATGAAAAATAATATCAGAGCCTACAATCAGAGGAACTTGAAAAGCTTTTACTCCATTAGCGTTCTCCCTTCCTAACTAAATATTTTCAGAAAAGAATAAAAACTTACAGTTAAAGAAAAGTAACTACTTGTCATATATTTGTTAGAAATATTCCAATTTCACTGAAAAATAAATGTGCATTTCTGCTTCTTCCTCCTGAAAATAGACTGAATATTTCAGTGAGCATGCTGTAGTAAAGGACACACGGCGGTGAATGTTGTTTTCTCCAATTAGTTTTGTCTACTGCTAGCAAACAGGCCGTGTTTTGTTGGTCAAATTCTGAAAGGTGCCAACTTTAGCTACCAGCTAATCAAGCTAACAGCTACTTGAAACAGGGCCAATCTGAAGCAAAATTCTGTTTATAAAAATAACTTTAAAAGTTTAAACTTTTTATAATTATAAAGAAATCCTACATTGGTAATGTTTTACAACTTTTACCTGATATTTGTGTGTCTTTAGCTGCACCATATCTATCTATACTATAATGTTTTGCCATAGAACAGCCAGTTGGACGCATCTATTTCCAAAGCCTGAGTTGGAATTCACAGAAGAAGAAATCTGAGAGAAAACATAACAATTACGTTTTTCTGTAGATCAAAATCAAACTGTTCAGCCACAACCACAGCCCTTTCTGACATGTGCAAACTGAGTAGCTGTTAGCTTAAGTTAGCTAAGTTAGCTAGCTTCTCAAATGGGACTTTTCCTCTCTTAAAGCCAACTAGTATCAATTTGATTGCACTGTTAGAATCATCACAAACTAGATTTTTAAAGGAATTTTTAAAATGCTTCATCACTTTTACATAAAAGTTGTTTATGCCGTCTATTTAACGGTAAAATGTTTGTGTTGCTACAAATAGGATAAAGTAGATAAAATCTCTAAAGTTTTTCTAGAGTCTGTAAACAATCCTTTAAAAAAATAAAGGATTGAGTAGCGATTTCACTGCCAAAACACAAGATCTTGCCAAGTATGTTTTGTCTAGTTTCCAGTGCAAATATCTTTGTACCCTTGAAATAAGACAAAAATAAATTTTAAGTAACTTTTCGGCAAGAAATAGGAGCTTGTTTTAAGTATACAATTCCTTAATAATGATGGTAAAGTACCTATTAAAATAATCTCAGTGGAAGTAGTACTTTTTCATGAATATTAAGGAATTACTGACTTAAAACAAATTCCTGTATCATGCTGAAAAGTTAGTTCTGGTTTTATTCAAGTGTACTAACATATTTGCACTAGAAACTAGACCATAAATACTTGGTAAAATGTGTTTTGCAGTGCAGCTTCCTCAGTGATAATTTCTTAATGACTCTTCACATTATGGTCACACTGGATGTTCAACAGCAGGAAAGATACTGACTAAATACAGACACTGTAAGTCTCATTCCCTTATCATTGTGTCAGGAAATAAATGTATTAGGTGCCTACGGTTCAGAAAATGTAAGAGATTATCCATCTCATCATTCACTCAGCTTTTACACGTATTGACCAGCTCTAGAAATCTGCAGTTTATCCACCACCTTTGTGCTGCTGTGGCTGGTTGCAGCTGAGATGATCAGCTCCAACCCGTTTTCTGACAGCCCACATGATGAACTCAGGACAATTTGTGTGGCTCAAGGAAGATAAATCGTGGTAAGGAAAAAAAAAAAAAAAAAAAAACTAACAAACTGCATTTCTGTGTGTGTTGCACTCTGTGGCTGAGAGAAATTCAGTGTCTACTGTATTTTTGGATTTGTGCTGAAGACAAACACAGGCAGCCCGGCGAGCTGTCACAACACAAAGGAACACAAGCCTTAAATTAGATTTAAGCTTGTGGTGAGCACGATTATGACAGATGCATTGAGACACAGATTGTAAAAAAAACAACAAAAAGAAAAGCAGCGTTCTTTTCCGATATTCAGAAATGCTTTTACAAATGATGAAGATTTCTTTTGGGCAAACAGCCTCCGGAAAGTGTTTCTACAAGCCACTGATCATGCCATGCAGAGCAATATGAACAAGGAATAAAATCCACACCATTTAACTTTTTATACTCAAAACATCTTCGTATTAAGTGACAACTTTAATGGACTTGTGAAAAGCAAAATAGTAATATACACTTTGTTTTTTTTTTAGTCACTCGTTTGACATTTAGCTGACTTCCATCCCCTGTACAGAGGCACTAATAACACCTACACCTGTTTATGTTATGTATACACATGTCACCAACAATATATTAGAAATCAATATTATCAATGCTATTTACAATTTTTATCATTTGGTACCGTTTGACATCTGTGTTGACCAATTTCAGTTTCAGCCAGAGGACATACAGCAGGATGAGGTGAGATTTTCTCCTTTATTAGCTAAAAAACAAAATGTTCTGCATATATCAGAATAGGTTTCATTTCAAATGGCTGAAATGGTTTTAATGGCAGTTTTTCTCTAGTATATGCTCAGATTTGACACATTATGACACAGTCTATATATAATTTTAAATAATTAAAAACAGTGTGATTTCTGAAAGGAGGAATGCGTCTGTGTGACAGTTTGTGAATCTTTGTTGCGTATTGCTATAAGCTGATTTACGCAGCTGTAGCGCCACCAGATTTTGCAATTAACACAACCAATACGGATCACGGCAGCTTAATTATGTGATGTTGCCAGGTTACAGAGCGTCGAATTATGTCTCGTCTCCTTTGTTCACGTTAACGAAGGCTTTGCTGCTCAGACAACAATGCCACCAGAAAATTCACTTTTCCCACATATATTAGACTTGTTTAAAGGTTAAATAGTTTCATTTTAAAGAAAAACAGTGAAAATGCTCCATACCAACAAACTGAAAACATGGTTTTCAGTCAGAGGTACATAAGTACACCCTCCCATTGCTATTTCACTCAAAATGGAGCCACCTTGAGAGCTTTCTGCAGCTTAATTAGAGTCTAACTGTGATAAATTCAGTTGACTGAAGATGATTCGGATGTTATACATTTATCTACTTAAGATCTCTGACTTAACAGTTCATATTAAATCAAACGTTCAAAGATTTGTCTGTAAACATTGTGGTTGTTTTTCTGCAGCAGAAACTGGGAAACAGCTTTGCATCGGGGTGAGACAACCACCGAACACAAAGATTGTTTTGGAGTCTCAGGTGGGAATTCAGCTTCCAAAATGGCAGTGACCCGAGCAGACAGCCTTGAGAAGCAGAATTCAGATTATCTGAAAAGATCCAAACATCCTGAAAGACTCAAGTATCAAACAAAACCTGAGGCTTCGATTGATGCCAACGTTGCTTAGGCTAAGTATTAAGCCATGAGTGTTGTGTTTACATCTTTAAAACACTCCACAATGTCTGAAAACATGTTTTCACTTTGTTATGAAGGGTGTTTGTTGATTTTCTGTTAGAAAAATGTAAAAAAACAACAAGAAGCGTATGAATCTGTTCTGGTAGTACTGTTTCTCAGACAGGAATATTGAAGTTGTTATTTCGAACAGATTGGAGGAATTTTTTTAAGGTTTTTTTTTTTTTTTTCAGACGAGTGTTGCAATCTAGTTTTGAAAGAAAAATTTGTTTAAATTATGTCCCATGGCTGTAAACAGACAAGCTGAGACTCAGAAGCCTCCCTCTCACACTTAGTAACACTTTCATGATGTTAAACGTTATGGCACAAAACGTTGCATAAAACATTTCATATTAGATTCCAGGAGTAGGCAGTTTTCTGACTGTTTTTGGAGGAAATGTGGATTTTAATTAGTAACCAATCAGAGCTCCGGTTCGTCTATACAACGGCTCTGCATGCGGTTTTAAAGCCCGCCTCATCTTATGCAATAACACATATGATTTCAAAGGCTTCCTGGCTTGAGAAGATAATTTCACAAGTGTTTAAAGTAAGAAAACTGAAAAAGGAAAATACAGGCTTGATACTTTCGTTAGCCATCCCGAGTTACAAGCTTTAGCTTCGATGTAAACACAAGAAGGAAACGTGAATGCAGCTTCATCCACTTCAAGAAGCTTAGAAAGGAAATAAAATCTAAAACCATCCAGAGCAGATTACTTTAAAACTTCAGAGGTTAAGTTTACAATGAAAAGCAGAAACAGGTGTCATGGCCTCTCCCTTTGTTTTTCTATCTTATTTAGGTGACCTGAAACTTTCCTGTGTGCCTCTGTTGTGGTTTCGTTGCTACGGCTACACATACATGGGGGTCGATACGAAGCTCTCGCCACGAGGAATGTTGCCAGACGAGGGCCCGTGATTGGATGAATCGTTGCCGTGGTGACCATCAGAGCCATCCTTGTTCAGGACCGGAGGGGCTCCGCCGTTCAGGGCGTCGGTGGCTTCCTCATCCAGCATCTGAAGAAAGGTCAAAAAGGTCATGATTACAACATTTAATCAGGAAAAATCCACAAAATTTAATTCAGAAACTGTTCAGATATTTATATTCATTTATGTTTTCTTCTTTAAATGTAATAATTTAAAGAACAGTAATGTTTTGGTGGTTACTGTTGGCAACAAACACCTACTGCAAGGGCCCCTAAAATAAAATAAAATAGTATTTTCAGCTTTGCCAAAGAAATCAGGAGTCATTTTTTAATTATATCCATTTTAATAATTTTTCGGGAACCAGGACAAGGTGAGATACATCTGGAGGAACTGTAAAAAATTAGCATTAATTTTATTTTATTTACTTATTAAGAGTTTGGATTTAACTTTAAAATGAACAAAAACATAATTTTTTTTTAATTTTTGTATTTTTTGTCCAGACTTTTTGCCACATGCTTTTGAAGTATTTTCAAAAATAAGTTTGCATTTTTTTTTAACCCCAACAAAAACGTAACATGCAGTATTTTGATAAAAAGCACTCAGTAGTCTGACCTTTGTAGAAAATGGATCTGTAAACTGATATTCATTTGAAGAAAATGTTGCAAACTCTTCAAAAAACACTAGCTAAATTTAATAAATGGGAGCGCATAATTACAACAAAACTTTAAGAAAAAAAGACAAAATTTAAATAAAAGACGTATTTGTCAGTGCAAATATACTCAAATGTCATTTTCTTTTACATCAACTGTCCTTGCAAATTTATGTCAGTTTTGAAATTAGATTGGAGGCCAGACAAATTATTTTAAGGGCTGAAAAAGGACCCAAACCATACTTTGAAAACCCTGAAGTGAAATAATTCAAAGAAAATGTTCTTGCAGCAACAAACTAACTGAATTAAACTTTTGCAGCTTAGTATTTATCATACAGATAAATACAGTCATAATATCAATTTTAAATCCCAAGGTTTTGCATTTCAGGTCTTTACAAAAACAATCTAGTTCTCACATTCTTTGAAAGTTTCTAAAAGTACAAAAACAATCAAAAGATTTAAAAAAAGAAGTCCACATATATCCTTACACGTAAACCCTGGAACTGACAGAGAAAGTATTTTCTTTGTATTCAAAACAAGAGAAGCCACATTTCTCTCCCATCATAAGTTATAAAAAGGTTCTAGTGAACAAGTGGAATATATTCAAAAGCCTGGGAAAATAGGTTTTTTTGAAGAAAGAAGTATTTCTTAAAAAAAGAAAGGAAAAATAACAGATTTGTTGGAGATTATTAGAGTATAGGAAAGAAAGATCATGAAAAACGCTGCACTCTGGACAAGATGGATTCTCAAGAGGTTTGTGAGATCACAAGGTAATCATTTGTACTTGGCTCCAAGCTACGAGAAGCTAAAGAGAAAATAAGCAATGGCTTCTCTAAAACAGGTTAACTCAGATGTTCCTGCAATGTCATCAGATAAGACAGAAAAGGAGAGTTCTTTGGCACTGCAAAAATCTCTCATTTAGACAATATTTATCACTCAGTCGGTCTGTACAGCTCTACATGGAGGCTCAGCTGGTTTTTTAAACAATCTGAGAATTCACTCTGGATTATAAGAGCCAAACAGGAAGAAAACTATTGTTTGGTTCCAGACAGAACAGAGGAGCAACAATAATAACTGAAAAATCTGGAGATTTCTTAGCTTGCTCGTATAAACAGTTTAGTTTAAAGTGAACTAATAGCGCTGATGGACAAAATGACTGATAAAAACCATTTACTGTAGGAATCCATCACAGGGTTCTGCTTCATTGTTTCCTTTTTTCTGGACTTCAATCTAAAAAGCAATCCCTAAAACTAAGAGGAGGTCAGCAAAGTTTAAAAGAGTGCCAATTGGGGTCTTAGCAAAAGTTATGTGCTTTAAAACAAAATGCGTTTGTGTTGATGGAGCCTTTAATCCTTGCAGAGGAGATAGGAACTGGCTGGAAAACTGACCATCTCAGCAGCACACAATCACATCTTTATGGCTCTGCACTTAAAAGCTTTAAAAGGTGCTGCATGACAATTTCCAAAGCGATAGCATAAAACATTTAACACAGCTTTTTCAAGTGTCCTGTGCTTGCATTATTTTACTTTTGCACATTAAAAAAAAATCAAAAACTATTATCCAAGCAGGAGTTTTTGAGAGATGATGTCCTTTAAATGCTTAATGCTTGTAAAATCAGGCCAAAACTGAAACTTCAGGACTGGTCAGTGTAGAAAGCATCATGCCAAAAGCAAAACAACATCAGTTTTGCAAATGTGTTTAAACTTAAAAAGACATTTGCAGCTTTCTCACAAGGCAGAAAGAGGATAATTAGTAAAGAACTGCAAGGAAAAGTATCATTAAGAAATTCACCAAACCACACAGCACAGAGACAGGAAGCACAATATTTTAAAAAAAACCTACTAAGAAAATGAGGGACAATGTCCCTGTGAGCCAATAACACCTGCAGGGGTGATATTAATAGATTCCTGCACAGAATGGGGAGCAAGGAGAACTCTGCATCCTGGAACTACATCTGTTGGTCAGATCCAACTGAACTAGAACTTTCTGGCCAAAGGAAAACATCTCACGTTTGAGGAAAGGGCAGTGGAGCATGATGCGCTTCAGGACTGCATAAAGTCCTGCCTGAAACTATAACAAATCCTGGAGGTTTTCTGTTAGAAGTGGAATAAATTTGTCTCAGGGAGGAAAGTAAAATAATGCAAGTATCCAAAACAAACACTGGAAAAGTTGAGATGAAGCTAATTTACTTTAATAGTACTTCAGTAATACTACCTCTTCCAGTGCTCGATCAGAGCCAGGAGGCGGGTCCTAGTGCTACCAATCACCCACTGTGAGGCGCTGCTCATCCCCTTCTCTCTCTCCCTTTTTTTTTCTCAGCTACATTGCAGCTAGCAAAGCTTGTGGTGAATGCTAGTTAGCATGGTTGATGAACGTTTTTTCTGTAACTGTAAGTTGTTCCTTCATTAGCATATTGAGCAGCGAGCACCTGAGGATGATTGACAGCACTGAAACCCTCCTCCTCACTCTGATTGGTTGCATTTGTTCTCATATTACTCTGTCCATCACAGAAACAGTTTTAACAAAAAACGTAAACAACATTATTTTTTGTTTTCTAACAGTCACATACTGCTGCTTTAAGCGACCACACTGAATTACTGCAGTGAGTGTTGATGCCAGAACTCTCACACTAAAGGACTCAAAGCTTCGGCATACAGTGACAAACTTCTCCTTACTACTCCACACAACTTCACTTCAAAAACATCTGAACTGTTCCTTTAAGAAGTTGTGACTGACTGGAACAAACCAGACAGCTCCTGCTGGTCCATATGCATGCAGTTCTCTGTCATCCTACGTCTCCCTGCCTTAAAAACATTGGTTTTGGATCTGTGTGCACGTTGTTGTGTTTGTGCATAAACGGTGTGTGTTAGTTACTGTGACAGGCTCTCCCCCTGTGGGCTCGTAGTAAACCTCTCCTGGGCTCAGAGGCACAGTCTCTGTGGCTGTGGGCGGCTCTGACGGCTTGTTCAACTGCATGCACACAAATCAGCGCAGAAAGAGAGCAAAAAACACAAAACAGCACAGAAACAAGCAGTCAAGTGGAGAAGACAAGAGAGGGCCTTTGAAACAATTCAACAGAATCTGTTCAGTGGGTAACACAGCTGTCTTCAGGAACGCTCCGAATCGGACTACACACCCTTTGAAAAGAGAAGCACAACCCTTCACTTGCACAAACACTGAATCGTATCCTTCAGCTTCAGTGCATTCAACAGCCTCTCATTTACATACAAAGAGCAGACACTTTGCTTTGACTCCCTTTGAAAATGATCATTTTTAAAAAGGAAAATAGCTTTGGCATGAACTTTGAGACACTTGTTTTTCCACTGCAATTAAGCAATTACTGTGGCACTTTAACTACATTTCCTCAGATGCATTTTGACCTAAATTACTTCAGCTCTCTTGCTCTTGCTCTGTTGTTTTTACCCAACCAGGCTCATAAATTGCTCACTTAAAACAAAACTAGAGAACTTCTGTGCCCTCCCCAGATTAAAGCTGTGACAGATGTTAAGGTTTATTTAGTCTTTTTAGGTGTTTCATTTAAAGAAACAAGCGACTGGCTTAACTAATCCTCCATTAAAGTGAAATTTATTCATTTTCTAAGCATCTGCGGAGATACACTGCAAAAATGCAAAATCAAATATTTCTGTCAAGTTTCTAGTGCAAATATCTTCGTACATTTAAATAAGACAAAACTAACCTACAAGTAACTTTTCTGCAACACAGAGGAGCTCGTTTTAAGTCAGTAATTCCTTAGATGAGGATTGGCAGATTATTTCACTAATAAGAAGACATTTTTCCAATAAGTTACATTTTCTGTACTTTTCCATCAATATTAAAGACTGTTTGCATAAAACTAGCTGCTGAAAAGCTGTTTGTAAGCTAGCACACCTGAAACCAGAGAAAACTCAGATACTTGCACTAAAAACTACACCAAAACTACATGGTAAGATTTTATGTTTTTGCTGTGTAGTTTTCTTTCTTCCATCTATGTTGAAATATTGTTGCCTAGGAAACACTGTTTCTAATATTTTTCTACCAGAACAGTAAAGTTTAGCGATCAAATAAGCATCTTGTGCTTCCAGGGTGAACGTGGACCTGGTCAGTTGTTTTCATGTCCTTCCACTTCTGGAATCGCTGACTTCAGATTAGTTTAATTCCTGAACTCATGAGTTGCTTGAAGGTTTCTGACCGCGCTTTGGGTCTCACCAGTCTAAAGTTTCACCAGGACAAAAATAAATCCAAATGCTGAGCCTCATATCACATGAACATGTTATATATATATATATGATTGTTTTTACTGAGGGGTAACACTGGAGGAGTCCTTTTAAAATCCTGACCAGAAAGATCTTTATTATTTTCCTTCATTTTTTTCTCAGTATTAAAATTGATAATAAGCGTCCAGAACTTGGCATATATTAGAAAAACACACAGATTCTTATTGTGTGTCCTACTTTTTCCGACTGATTGGTATCTTTTTTTTTAATAGACTTTTATTGCATGGCTTGTAATGTATTTTTAAACTATTTTCTATTTCTGTATTGTACATTTTGTGTCTTTACATTGGGTTTTGTAATATTTTAAATGTTTTTATGTTTCCTGAACCACACCTCTGTCTCTTTGGTAACTTAAAAGGTCCTGGATTTATTCACAACTAAATCATTTTGATGTTTTGAATCCTTCTGCAAACTATATCATTAAATCATGGTTTCACATTTAACCAACATTAACATGTGGAGTCAACTGCATTAAAAAAAATAAAGCTTTTTATTGGAGGCCAGGTACATTTCTGTCTTATATTTTCAGTGCAGAAGGTACTCAGTGATATAACAGAGTGTATTGACTGTGGTGATTTAGTCAGAGTTCAGAGATCAATAAGCTTCATTATTATAAGAGTTTAAATAAAACTGCTGCTATTCATATTTACCGGGTTTTAACAAAAGAGGAATTTATTCTGTATCATTTTTTTTTAATTTGGAAGGTTTTCTTCCCCTCAATCTTAGCGGGAGAAGTTTAAATAATTGTATAAATATTTTCTAAATTCACACTTATTGATTCTTTATTCTAATTATTAAAGATGCTCAGATTTATCAGGCAAAGTGCAGTAAGTAAATGAGTGTTTAACGTCTGAGTAAATATAATAGGAAGGGCTTTTATTTTATTATTCTTATCAGGAAGTGTCTTCACAATATTGCAGGTAGATTAGTGGCAAGAAAACTATGGAGGTAAGTTACATTTATTTTGTTTCTTAAATGATCCAAATTCATATAATACAACATTTAGTTGGAAATAAATTATTGTGGTAATTTTTATTAAACAGCTAACAAGAACAGATTGTTATGAGTCATTAACATCCCATAATAATTCACCAACCAACAACACTGGTTAATAATCAAATAAAACATGGCAGACTGTAGCTGCCTTCTTTTCTCTAATTACTACATTGAATAAAAAATGGCACTAAGACTCAAGTCTCAGATTACAAGTCAAGTCTAAATTGAGTTCCAAGTCTTTTATTTTGCGATTTAAGCTGAAAGCCGTATCTAAGAACAACGACATAAAGTTGAGTGGAAAGAAAAAGTGAGATAGAGAGACGGTGCTCAGGAAATGGTTCATTTTAGTTGAAATAGGGTTGGTAAGCAAAGCACAGCCGGACCGCCACACATGAGCTACAACTATTACTTTACTCTTTTTTCACCATTTTCTGGACCAAACAACATCAGAAGTGTTTTATTTGGAATAAATAACAAATGACACTGTTGCACATTGTTCCAAATATCTCCATTAAGCTTCATTTGGACAGAAATGCCAGAATTTGGAGGAACATTTGAGAGCCATAGAATCAACATCCTCTTGTACTTGGTTTCCCAACAAACAACCCTGAGGTAAAACTCGTTGGATATTTCTCCATTTTAGTTTTTCCTTTCACTCAACTTTCCTTTGAAATATAATAGAAGGTTAAATTTTTGAATTGAATTTATTTTTCAACTACATCCTGATTTATCGAGTCATAAAAGGATGTTAGTACGAACAGGTTGATGCACTCTGACCCAATGGTCACGTCTTCTAAAAGGTGAGCATTAATCAGTTTTTACGAATCGGTTCTGCTGAGATATTTTTCACAAAGATTTTCTGCTAATAGTGAGATGTAATGGATGAATATTTCCATTTCTTAATTGCTCTGATTGGCTGGAAGGCGACAGTTTCATGGTCTGGATGTCTAATCTGGACCAGAGCAGAGAATCCTGATGTCAAATTATGATTCACATCTCAGCAGAAAATCTTCCATTTCAGCCGCCAGCAGCCGCAGACGTAGCTGAGAGCAGACAGCTGGCTGAGCTGCTCCAGCACTAAACAATAATTTATCCTTTAACAAGATAACAGTTGTAAGCTTGAGAAGTTATTCTTTCAAATTTGCATCTGCTGCCTGAAACTCCAATTAGCCGACACTCACACTGGACAAAACTCATTCATTATGTAAAAAAGAAAAGAAAAGAGGAGACCGGATATGAGTGTAGATAGATAGAAGTCATGTGATTCTTTCAATTTTTTCAATTTCATTGAGAAAAAAATTACCGATTTAGAGGTAAGAAAGTACTGGGTTTGTTTTTTATTGTTTTTTTTTTTTAACCAAAGCGACATTTTGGTGTGTACTTAAACAGTTGGATTCAAGTGGTGCATTTTTTCAGCTAATTTCAATGCTAATATAACTAGCTAAACAATGGTTGACATGTCTGTCACTTTAAATACCCAACTATTATGTATTTTGAAATACATAATAATTTTGCTTTCATTATTTTAGTAATTTCAAGAAGCATGACATCAGTCAAGAAAGTTATAGGTGCCACTGTGGATCCGTTGACCTAAATCTATATATATCATTCACAACATGATAATCTCCCATTTTAATTATCAATTAAAATTAACACTAGGATGTTTTAGTGGGGTTAAAACATTTTTTCCAACTGGATGGCTGATTAATCGATTATTCTGATGATTAATGGGATTAAAAAATCTGCATAATCTGCAGATTTTTCATTTAAGCCTTCTTATACAATATTAGAAATGCATTAAAATGCAAATAGGCCCAAGAGTTTCTTTGTTAGATAAAAAAAATAAACATTGACTGTCTAATCTGTAGCAGCATAGCAATATTTTAGAGTAAACTTGATCATTTGTAGCAACGAATGCATCTAGAACTAAAAAATACTTTTAACATCAAGACGTGAAAAGCTCAGCTCTTTCTGCTTGACGCAACGTCGATACAGTGCAGGATTGATGTGGAGATTATTATTCAATTAACCAATTAATAACTGAATAGCGAAAGCTGCTCAATGAGAAATTTAATTTACTGAATTTGAACCAGGTGAAGGTGACACTTGAGGAGAACAAATTTTCAGACAAAGTTTTTTTTTTTTATATCTTAAATGCAAAATGCATATTTTTTGTACAGTTTTGGTATAATTACTGCTCTGACTGTGATGTTAATTCAGCAATTGGTCGTTTTTCAGTCTGTGTGCTCCAGTTAATGATTAACCGTTAATAATGTTGATTCATTGCGATTAACCTGATTAACTGTTTCAGCTCTACTTTGACATTAACTCACTAAGTCTGCGATAAACTGAGTGTTTTCAATCAGTGTCATTCATAGTGAACACATGTGGGTGTTTTGTTTAACAATTTGAGAACTTTGTCACCAAAAATGAAGGAGTGATAAATGCTGAAACAAAGAGTATTATTTTAAAAGTGTTCAGATTTAGCCAGAAGCCTTGTAACCTCTGACCGCCCTGAAAACCGGAAGCTTTGAGAGTTACAGCCACAGGTGCTGCTTCACAGAAAAACCTTTAAAGGTCTAAAAAAGACCCTTTCGCTGCTGAACCACATGAACCATCCTTTCAGCCAAGGCATTAAAAGCCATTAGACACCTTTTTTCATGTCTAATCAACATAAAATTACTGAGTTTTTAGTCACATTACATAAGCGCACCAAAATGCGATGGAATGATAGGGAAAATAACGAAGTGCTCTAATGGGGCTCTTTACAAACCAAGATAATTATTTGGGCACATAGAAGCCAACTGAGATCTCCAATCAATAGCCATTAGCCCCATTATGACTGCCCAAATGGACTTTGTGTATCTGCGTGTGTGTGTGTGAGAGAGACGATAATATAACTGTGGTGACAATAAGGATTGATTTGAAGCCACGCCGATCACTCACCATCTCCGTTGAGCTCCCTGCCTTCACTGGAGGAGGAGGCTTGTGCTTCGGAGGACCCCTGATTGGACGAAAGAAGAAAAGCAATGTGGTTATTGATCTTCACTTCGTTAAGACATCAGATTTTCCTTTGTGTTTTAAAAGATGGACAACTTTGGCCGCTGAGAGGCTGAAGGACAGAAATGAAATATTGACCGCTGAAGATGTCCCTTTGTGTCGTAGTTCAGTCAATGTTGTTTTGGCAGAAAATCCAGCAATCAGTTGGAGAAAGAAATACATTTTAGTGAGCTTAAAGATTTTTCTTCCACTGGATGACTGAATCAATTCAAACAGGTGGAGAAATCCTTTATGGGCGTGAAAGAAACCGGTTGGACTGAGCACAACTGCTTTGCTTTCATCGTTGAAACGGTTAAATTGAGGAGCTAAGTGAATGCTATTGATATTAAATATTTTCTTTCTAAACTCTCAAAACTATAATTAATATTTTGGTTATAGATTTCATCTATGGTATATTTAATGGTATTTCTCTCTGGGAGAAAAGCAGGGCAGGGATCTTTCTGCTCGGTGGAACAGCAGAAAGATCCCTGCTTGCTGTAGAAGAAAAGTAGAAGAAAAAGTTCTACTTGGTTCAACAAAAACCTTAAACCACGATGCAGATTAAAGAACAACAACCTGCTTAAAGTCACAGCACACCACCCAGTTGATGTGAATAAAATTTATTTGTTTTCCCCCCCAAGACCGTGAAATAAGGAGCAAACCAAAATCAAGACAGAACCAAGAATAGATCCCGCGTTCTTCTCAACTCGGGTCTGTTAGAAGATCTAAAACTTATGCCAGATAATTTCCATTATCTCTTGAGTTACTTTGAACATCTGAGCTCTTCTCTGCCGGCCATAATTATGTTTGAACTCTTAAATATGGGCACTTTACTCCAACAGCCATTAATATATTAAATCACTCAGAGTGATTGATGTGATGGCTTATAGTTGGTCTATATAAAGCACTGTCTGCTGGTTTATTTCATTAGTTTCCATTAGCAAGGCATGCTAATGGTTATTTATACATCAACGCTGCACAAACAATGAAGCAAGAACAATATAAATGAGTTATTAGTGGTGCTGAGGTGGAGTGGAGGACGGCTTAGCTTCAATTAGGCCTCCTAATCAACTTCTACTGAAGGCTCCCATAAATAAAACATAATCAGTATAACATGAGCGTTTCCTGCTTTATACTTACTATAAAACAAAAGTAGTGAATGAAGACAGCATTATTAATATTTATGGCCCAAAATAACAGAAAAAAAAATCAGGCAACAAAATCAATGGAACTTGATGATTCCTAATGAGGGAAATTATTATCCTGTCAATAACATCACAGGTTGTCCTTTTATCAGCAGACTGAAAAACTTCTGTTTTTATTTATTCTCTATGTTTGTATTATAATTAAACAAAACTTCTGTCAGTATGTAATTTCAGAATCAAGGAATCTAAAGAGGATGCTTATGTTAAAATTAATAATAAAATAATAAAATAACTAAAGCGAGTGGATCAATTTTTACTTTTGAGAAAATAAAAATATTATACCAAGGTATAATGAGGTATAATATACTTTACTATTATCTTTATATATAAATGTATAAAGGTATATCTATGAGTGATTGCTTATGATTTGACCTCTCAAACAACTATTTTTTAATGAAACTTTTGTTGATGCCAACATGAAACTTCATTCTAAACTGTAAATGAAATAAATAAATAAATAAATAAATAAATAAATAAATAAATAAATAAATAAATAAATAAATAAATGTCTGTTTATAGAAGTTATTTTCTGTTCACTATAAGAAAAATAAACCATTTCTGATTTATTTTCCATCAGTTTCATAAGGCCTGAAAGACTCATCCATACATTTGCTACATTCAGCACAACTTTTTAAAACTGTTCTAAAATCAGAATAAAATTACATTTTGCAAAATAACAGCAGAAGCACAGAGTCTATTCTTTGCAGAGTTTTTAACCAGCAAGGTTTGAGATATTAGCCAATGATTACTTCTGTTTGTTCTGATTTATGGTGCGAACTGCGTCTCTTTCACACGCTGACTGATGGTTTGGATGCTGCACCTTTCCTATGGACGCATCAAATTTTAATCACGACATAAAGAATGTTGGAGCTCCCATTTGCTCGCTCGTTTATAAAACACTCTGACGATCTACATGGAGCTCTAGTTTGGAAAATTGCATCTGAAAAGTGGAGCAAAAGCCCAGAAGGTTTAATAAATCTCCGTCCAGAGCTGCAGCCCAGGGGAGGATAAATGGGAACCTTGAAACGGGTTGGTGCCGTAAACTTCAGGTCCGGATTTGTAACCGAGTCACCACTGCTGGATCCTTTAATGACGTGTGATAGGTTTTAATGAGCTGCAGCCCCAGAAGGAGGGATTAGTTTGCTCAGGAGGTTGAACAAACGTTTAAGTTAATGCAGAATTAGTGATGAAGACTCACTCCGTGTCCTGCTGGTACTTCCTTATGAGGAAGACGATGCCGATGATGATCCCGATGAAGATGAGGGTGCCGAGGACGCCTCCGACCAGAGCGCCTGTCTGCTGCTCCTGGACAGGTTCCCGTTTCTCTTCTTGTACCGGCGAAAAGGAGGTAGAGAGGGAGAGAAAGAGGAAACAAAGTGTTCATTTAAATTTCATGAGGCCGATCTCGGCATTTTAATGCAGCTCACTGGCGGTATTTGTGTTTTATGTGTTCTCCTGCTGAGAAGAAGGAATAATCTGCAGCTGTGTGATTCAGGAGTGCTTCATAAAACCGAAGCAAAGCAAAACATGTAAAACAAACAAACAGGGTGGCAACGCAGCACAACCATAAAACATAAAGAATTCATACAGGCGGCTTTGAACTTCCTGCCGTAAAAATGCCATTAAGCTCCGACTCGATCCAGTCAGAACAAGTCATTTCTCTTTAATTAAGAATTTGTTTATGGTTTCCAGAGGGATGTGAGGAATCTGAACTGACTGTAAAAGCCACTCAGATTGAGCTCTTAGTTGAAAAGGCAGAAAAAAAAAAAAAAAAGGTCGGCAGCAGCTGCATGCAGCGTTCCCTCAGCACAATCACTGACTGTCCCTGGGAATTTGGCAGGAACAACAAAGAGGGAGGCTGAAAGGTTTTCACAGGTTATTTAGTCCTTTGTTTTGATTTTTTCCCATTTATTCAGTGTAACTGAAGCGTGCCCACACCACTGTCTCTGGTACAGGGGTGATAAAAGGACAACCTGTGATGTTTGTACTAGGGCTGAAACGATTCCTCGAGTGATCCAGTACCTCGATTATTAAAATTCGTCGAGGAAAACTGACCCGCCTCGAAGCCTCGTTATATTATATTATTATTTAGCACCGTGTTCCGGCCGGGACTTTATTTACTCTCTCACTTCCGCCTGAGTTGTTGACCAAAGCTAAGTGTTAGCAGC
>CAEGAE010055481.1:0-44712 GCA_903067095.1 Girardinus metallicus | reverse complement strand
GCAGGAGGAAGCTGGAATTGAACCTACGACCTTCCGATCACAAGACAACTACTCTTCCCACAGAGCCACAGTCGCCCTTGACTGTCACAGAACAAAACGCGACTTTAACAGAAGTCCACTTTTTGTTTTCAAACACAGACTGAAGGTTTCTAAAAACATTTTTGTCAATTATGTCTTGGAGTGAAGTAATTTGGTCCACGTTTGATGTTTTTCTGCCGTTGTCAAGCTGGGCCCCTGAGGTGGTCCTCACGCTACAGATATCAGTGAAACGGCCAGTTCTCGTCTTTCCAACATAGAAAAGGTTTCACTGATCAACAGCAGCTCTAATAACCCTCTGTTCAGTGTTAAATTACCCAGGAGATGACCAGTGCACGTCTTTATTTTTTCTAACTACAGACAATAAAATGTAGTCCAGGCTGAGCAGCAAACTGCCCTTCAGTCAAATAAACCAGCAGAATAGACACTGTTCAACTCCATTAAGGCCTGATACAAGAAATCAAACAAGATTCTACATTTCAAAAATGTAAAATGATCAGATGTTTTAACAAAACAAGACAAAATCTTAATTTAGATTTTTGAAAAACAGCTGGAATCTGTTTTTGTATTAAATGCTATATTTTTGTCATCCTCACTGAAAGGTGCTTTGTGAAATAGTGTTCATGTGAAATTTCATGATGTTTTGATACAAAGAGATTTACTTCTATTTTAACTGATTCCACCATAAAGTTGCTTAAATTCCTTATAAACTGTTGATTATTTGGACTGAAGTACTGACCAGAGGAACGCCCTCTTCTATGTTGGTACTGTAGGGTAGGTTGGTGAAAACAGGGTCCATGTCTTGGACATCAGTGATGATGATGGCTAAGTTTGCAAGTCTGGACAGAGGTCTCACTTTGTCTTGATCCTAGTAAAACCAAAAGACACAATCAGATTGTTTACAGGAGCATTAATCCACATAAATGTATGGTTGTTTATTACAAGTGATGTAAGCTAGCTGACCGTGGCGTTTACGGTGAGCTGGTAGGCAGATGTCGTCTCATAGTCCAGCGTTTTGGTGACGGTCACGGTGCCTCGGGCTCCATCGATGGCAAAGAAGGAAGAAGGAGGCTGGAAAGAGAAGAGAACGCTGCCCCCGGTGCCTTGGTCCGGATCTGTGGCGTTCACCATGAATATCGATCGGCCCACCGGCGTGTTCTGAACGACACAACCAACAAAAACAGGCATCAGTGAGAATAAATTCACCAACTCAAACATATGTACTGGGAATAATACGGCGAATAAAATCATCTTCTGTCCTGAATGTGTTTGTTATTTGAACTCTTTAAATATCTGCAGACAATTTAATCCATCAAAAAGTTGAGTTGAAGGAGTTTTAACTTAACCAATTAAAGTTTGCACATTGTTTTTAAATGTTTTCACAAACATCTCAACAGTGTGAAAAAAAATTAAACCAATTCTTCTTCGAGTTCATAATTATACATCAGAGTGCAGCCCTGCAAGGATGAGCAGGTTAGACGGCTGAATATTCATGAATTCTGTTTTATAACGCTCGTGTTTTTGTTTTTTTTAAATGTGGGGATAAAAATGCTGCAACTCTAGCAACAACTCTTACTGTATTCAGGAAAATAAAGAAATACGATTCATTTATAGCAGATGCAGTGTGGTTCATTTGAACTGTTTGTGTTATTGGAAAAACACTTTTCTATGTCGAATGTTTCAGACATTAAACTTATAAAACCAATTTTTGCAGTAGGTATAGTGTTCACCATGTAATACGTGAAATAACTTCTGAATATTTTTTACTAAAGTAAATGTAAAACTACAGCACAGTAAAAGTATTCCTTTTTTCAAAAAGTTACTGAAGCAAATCTAAGAAGTTACTGCTTTATAGCAAGAGTAGAACTTCATTTTTGTAGTTTTACATTTTACTCAACACTAATTCTTCTCTTGAGTAGGTTACTTCAGTTCACTTTCCTAAAACTTCACAAACTTCCTCTCAGCTCTGACTTGGTGAAACTTGGAGCACAGCTAAAGCAAATGTCATTTACAGGTGCTGAGATAAGGAATAGAATAAATAACATGACTGCCTATAAACATAAACAGCATCTGAACCTGTGACACATTTGCTTGATATATTCATTATTCTCTTCAACTTGTCTGGTTGTTAAAGAAATGCAGAAAAACACCTGAATCCCCCCAGAGCCGGCTGTTTGCGTGCACACGTCCACGTATGCATCTGTATCTCTGCATGTCATGGATGCCAACATTATCAACTTTGCTTTGATGTCAAGGAGGCAGACTGATAGGTAAGCTATTGCTGAGTGAGTTTGTGCATGCTTCATTTTCAGAATGAGTCTGAGATGTGTTTAAATGTTCGTAATAGGACATTATTTTCTTCCCCTAAAGCGCAGCGGCTTTTATCTCTGTGAACAGCATCCTGTAAAACAGTGAGTCATTACCATCGCCCAGCGTCGAACGCCCCGAGGCCCGGAACAGCAGACCCACGTCCCGTTCCAACATGTAAACACACTCACAAATACCTGTTTTGATCTGCCAGATTTGACAGAGGCGCTACGTTCAAAGAAGTGCAGCAACTGTTCAAAGCGCTGATGAGAACACGATTCCAACATGGTCCTCATTTTTAAATCCTGGATTTTTCCAGTGTCTGATTTTCAGATGGCTCAGTCCATGAGAGCTCATATTAAAAATGCAAACACAGAAAATTACTTTGAATTCATCGGAAATGTTTGTGGAACTTGAAAAAAAGCACAAGCTGGAAGGATGGAAGAATGAGTGAACAGAAAGCAGGGTCTGACATATCGTTGAAAACTGGAGTTTACATATACAGAAGAAAAAGAAGCAAATTTTTTTCCTCACTGAATCCAATCAAACTTTTCTCGTTTCAAGTCAGATTTACAAATTTATTTCTATTTGCTAAATGCCAGAATAACGAGGCAGAGAATGTAACATCGATTTACATATTAACGTCATCAAAGTCAGAAGTTTTCATATATTTCCTCAATATTTGGCATGAAACTCAAACATTTTGAGTTTCTTTCCAGAAGCATCTCTCAGTGGTTTTCTGGAGTTCTGGTCCGTCCCTCCGGACAGAACCAGCAGAACCGTCTCAGGTTTGTAGGCTCACTCACTGTCACAAACCTTTTCAGATCTGCACAAATATTCTCTCTAAATCAGCAGCACTAAAACATGGACTTTGTTGACCCAAAGCCATTTTGTAACCCTGTATTCTTAGGATTACTGTTCGTCTGGAAAACCAATCTGCTCTGAGCATTTTCTGGCTAATGTCTTTAAGTTGCTTCAATATTTCTACATAATGTTCTTTCCTCGTGATGCCGACTACTGTATGAAGTGGACCAGTCTCTCCTGCAGTAAAACAACTGCACAACATGATGCTGCCACCACCACATTTCACAGTTAGGATGGTACGAACCTCCCCACTCTTCCTCCAAATCCAACAGTGGTCATTATGGCCAAACCGTCTCATCAGACCTCAGGACTGTGTCCAGAAATTGTTTTGTCTCTGTGTTCATCTGCAAACTGCAGGCTGTTTTTTTTTATGTTTCTTTTAGCTTCTTCCTTGCTGAGCGGCCTTTCAGGAAAAGTTTCACAAGGTCTTTGGCTTTGGTTCTGGGATGGATTTACACATTTCGTACCAGAACCTGTTCATCTCTGAATCCGTCTTCCTCCTTAGAGGTACGATAGCCAGACATTCCCATCATGTCTATACTCGGTATAATTGTTAGTTCAGATGAACGGCGCCTTCAAGCATCAGTAAATTGTTCCCCAGGATGATTCAGACTGTTGCAGATGAACAAACCTCTTCCTGATATCTGGATTGATTCTTCTGACTTTCCAATTGTGTCAACCAATAAAGCAGAGCCTCCAATTAACTGAGACACCTGACCTATCTCAGTTAACCTATCAGAAGTTTCCAAAGCTATTACATCATCATTTGGGCTTTCCCTCATTATTTAAAGAGACAGTAATCACTCTGTAATAGTTCTGATGATTCTAAATGACCTAAAACAAGAAAAATTTTGTCAGACAGTGACAAAGAGTATGTAAACATTTGGTTTCAAATGTATTATTGAATGGACAAATAGAAGAATATTTTTAAGTTGAAATCAACTATTAATCTAAAGCTCCTGCCCTGCAACAGACTGGCCACCTGTCTAAGGTGATCCTGCCTCTCGCCTGAAACGTTCGCTGGAGATGGATGGATGGATGGATGGATGGATGGATGGATGGATGGATGGATGGATGGATGGACGGACGGACGGATGGATGGATGGATGGATGGATGGATGGATGGACGGATTAGTCTAAAGCCATTTATTTTATATTAAAAATTTTCTATTTGTGCATATGGTGTGAAAGATAAAGTCTTGAGAGACAAATATTTCTCCATATTGTGTATTTGTTTTTCTATACTAATCCTGACTTGGAAAATGTTTAAATACAGATCTAGAGTCAGAACTTTAAGAACTGCAGATGACCGGCTCCCACCAGCGCGTGTGTGTGTGTGTGTGAGCACTGGCTGCCTCAGAGGTTAGCAGGCTTAGCGTTGCGCAGGTGTGTGAGCAGCTAATCTGGACTCTCTGACCTCTCCTCACAGACAGAGTGAGCATCTGTCAAATACACATTCACATTATTCATTCTCAACTTCCTGTTATCCCTCGAGGCGCTGAAGGTCAAAATGCTCCATCAGCATAAATGGTGCATTTAATTAAGAAGCACAATCCAAAAACAACGGTTGAAAAACTCGCTTCAAGTGTCAGGTTTTCAGAATGAAGTCCAAAGATCTCACTGACTTCTGTTGGATTTCACCATCAGTGGATTCTTTGTCCGAATCTGAAATGAAAATGAAAGACAAAATAGGAACCATAGATGTTTTAGTTTTTATTAACCTTCCACACCATCTGGTCACATGTTTTTGCCCAGTGAGACCAGAGGCAGCTGAGCTGGATGGCATCGCATCGATACCATGGTGAAGCGTCACATGTGTCCCCCTCTATTCCTTCCTGGGTGCAAAAGCCAATTGGTTAGTCACGGCTCATCTTCCTGTGTATATGGCTTGACAGCGCTTTGTAGCTTTTGAATAAATGGAGGCCGTTTCCACAGGGAAGAGGAATGCTAAAGGGTGAGACAGTTGAAGAGGGATGAAGAGTGTTCCCTGCTGTGTCTTATCTGAAGTGCACCGCAAGAACCGCCGTCCTCTCTGCCTGAGAGCTGCTGCTAATAGAAACAGAAGAGGAGATGCAAACCGGAGAGAGCCGCAGAAAAAAAGAAAAGATTCAACGTGTTGGGAGAGTTTTCAATATTTCAAATCTTGTTCCATGATAAAAATGGTTTAGCAAATAAATTTGCAGCATTAATATTTAATATTCAACAGGCTTTTGAATTTAGGGTTCCAAAGATGAGGCGATTAAATGTAGCCAAACGCAAATTCAAGCAACACTAGATTTTTATTTATATGAAAAAAAGAATGAAGTACCATCAGTGTCCTTTTCTTCCATTTCACGATTCTTCACGGCGTTCTGTTGGTCTGATCCAGAATATTGGTAAAACATGATGAATTTTAAATTTTTTGTAATGTGAATAAATGTGAGAACGTTGCAATGAATGTTTTTGGACCGTACAAACAGACCTCACAGCACCGTTTCAGGTGTGATGTTTGCAAAGGTTTAATATTCAAGATTTAAGACTGATCCTTTAATCTGACCCGACTCTGAATATGCACCAAATTATGTCCCAGTGTCAAACATAATGACGTAACACACAGTGTGACCAGAACACTTTGAGTCTGGGAAAAATGGTTTCCCATTGAAGAAGTTGAGCATATAGGCAGACCAGTAATAAATGTGAAATAGTAGGTGCTAAAAATGTTATGTATTTTCCTTACTGAAAATAAATAAAGTAATATTTAGGTGTTCATATGAGTTTTGGAGTGATATATGGTGCTTTGTGTCATGTAAAATTTTCAAAATAAGACAAAGTCCCAAGGAACAAGAGAAATGTCATAAATGGTAGAAAGTGGCATAAAGATGGCATTAGAGGAGAAAAAAATCAATTAATACAAACAACTAAAATGGATTCATGTCAGAAACACTATAAAACGAGAGCATATTTATTTAACTCTGGCCTTGCTGTGAAACCTGGTGTTTGTTATAGTCTGAGTTTAAAGGAGCAGCTGGTGAAGATGATGTGAGTCATATTTCTGGGTCTGCATGGCAGAGCGATCTCTGAGGGCCCATTGAGTCACAGCTAGACAGACATTAGGATTACAAGGTTCTGAACGCTGACGTACTATCAGGGAGTCCACTGAGAGCTTCCTGAGAGTCTGATGGATTCCAGAGGTCAAAGGTTAGCTTTTCGCTCCTTTTTCAGGGAGTCACTGCAGTGAAAGACTGGAGAGTTTAAACTAGATTAGTTAGATTCATGTTTGTGTTGCTGTGCAGTACTCAATATAAAGCTGTACTTTAACTGAGTGAAACAGAAAAACAAATCATTTGCTTCCAGTGCAGAAGGGAGAAAATTTATGAAATCGTATTAAGTGAAACAATGACATGCAAAAAAAAAAACAACAAAAATATTTATCCACAAGCTGCACTTCTATCACAGCTAATTTATATTCCTTGTGTTTCCTATGGAAGTTCCAGCTTCACTTCAAGATGACCTTAAGCATCCGTGCAGCCGTGCTGTGGTATTTAAATCACTTCACTGAGGTTTAGACTTTAGCTTATCTTGTTCTACTTTGAACAACACAGACACAGCATTGATTTTTTTCTCTGAAAATCTTATATATTCAACATGCGGTTTTCAGTCAAATCATCCATAGATCACCGTCGATAGGCAAGAGCTGCAGTTCTGTAAAATTCTGTTATCAGTTATTGATTTTGCAGATAACCATTTGAGTTTCTTTACCAATAAGTACTTACTATACAGTTGGAAATAGTGGACAATATTTATTTCATACCCTAGACTATTACTAAAATGTTTGCATGAAACATAAGAAATCATCTTTCCAAAGATTTCGATGAGGTTGCAGAAATTGCAGAACTAAACAAATTTACATAAAAAAGTCAAAATTGCACTGAAACATAAAGTTAGCATGCTAAAGATAACTTATTTAGACAGTTTAGTTGATTTGGGGGTTAAACTTTATCAAAACCAAACATTACACTGTTGCATTGCTGATATTGAGGACAGCTTTGGAAAATATCTTCATCTTCGCTGTGCTGACTCTTACTATGATGCAGTAAAAGCACATGCAGCCATCCTCTCCTGGATTAAAGTGGTAATTTCCTGTAGCTGATGTAATCTTCATCTGACTCTATACACTCCTGAAGAAGGGCTGAGCTACACATCCACCTTAACACCAAGAGGGTGGTGGTAAAGTGAATATTTGTAATGACAAGAAGGAGCTGTTAAGGTGGGCCAATAACAGCCACAAATACACAGAAAAACAGATATATACAAACAAGTGGAAATGTTTTAACAGTAATGTGGACAAACTACAAATGTCCATTTTTTTGTTTTTACAAACAGATTTCACACATCGGTATAAAATAATTCCATTCATGTTTGATTGGAAACACATTATATTTCCAAAAGTATTCGGTCATCCACCCAAAACATTGAATCCAGAGGTTCCAATCACTTCCCTGGTCACAGATGCAAGAAATCCAGGAAATCCATGAGCATGATTCTAAAAATGTGGTGGTTTCAGACGTCTCTTTAGTGTTGATAAAATACTGACCTTGGGGCTTATGTTGAGCCACTAAAAACAGTCTAGACAGTAACAAGTGCTTGATAGAGAGAGAGCTACCGTTAACAAGAGTGGTGTTTTTGGAGTTGTGCAGTTGCAGGGCTACTCAGTTGATTGCTACATTAACTGAAAAGGGTCATAACTTTTGGAATGAAGGTAGTTAAAGCTAGATGAGTCTCTCTCGTCGCCAGCTTGAATAGATTATCTTCCCTAGACCTGTTTCGGAGTACGACTCGAGGGCTTAGAGATTTTCCGGACCCGTTAGACGGAGAGCTGGTCAGTAGTCAGTCCGTGGGAGTTGAGAGGTTTGGTGGGGGGGGGCTGGCTATTGCGCAATAACACTTCGTAAACACTCATGTTGTCAGCTGATACAATAGTGTCTTAGGCAGTAAGCCAAGTCAAAAACCCACCATTCTCCAAGGCATCAACAAGGGTTAGCTTCTCCTACATTAGGAAGACATTACTGACCAATATTTCTAATGACCGGCTAACTGACCAAATAATTTGTCTTCCTGCTAAACACCATTTGTGTGTCTTGCTTCCAACTGCACCAACTGATGATCAGCTGAGTAACGAGAGTCAAAAATCCCTCTTCACCAAGCGATGAATTCAAACTAACTTTTGTCCAATCTGGTAAAGGCCATTGCAAACTGTAAGACTTCTGAGTACAGGTTTTTGTTCTTATTTAGTCAGAAATGTTAAAGACATGGTGATTTGAAGGGGCAGCGCTCGGGCTGCACCCACCTGCTGCTGGCAGCTTCAGAGGCCCAACTGTTTCCCACAATAGAGCCATGATTACACCTACTCTGCGCACAAGGTTCTCAGTTCCTCCCCAACTGTCTGCTCTCCGCTTCCAACCCAGCAGGCATGTGATTGCACCAGTTCTGTTCACCCTTTCACTCCCAGCTTCCCTCCACCGCTGTCCCCTCCATCAACGCCGCCCACATTCGCCGCCCTGTCATGCTGCCATTGACATTATTATAACTTACGTGCCGTCATGTATTGTAACAAAGAAAGAAGGAAAAAAGGAGAAATTACATAGAGTGAAGAAAAATGTAAGACTTATTCAATCACTGTTTAGTATAATTTAAACATGCTCTGCCATTACCAAGTGACCAAATATTTTTAAAATGATTTTAAAACTTTAAATTATGAAAAGCATTTTTGTTTAACACTGTCATAATGGGCATCTGACACAATTGCACATCTCCATATAAGGATGCTAATGTGAAACGGTTTTACTGATCTGTTATGAAGAAGGAAATCTAACCAAAGCAATTGCTAAATGTTAAAAGCAGCAAATCACTAAATTTAAGAGGAAAACCAGAATTTCTGTTAAACGAGATTCCCTGGTTATCTACCGTTTGGACACAAAGCACAGAGATAAACTCCTGTGTAAAGGGAAAAAGTTTAAGTTGCTGGTAGTGACTCAAAAGCAGCTGTGGCAGAAATGATGAATCAACAACAGCACCTACATTAATCACTGAGGTTACACTCAAAAGCTATATTTCACATCTGAAATTAGCTTATCAATTATTCACTGATTCACTGAACTGAACGTCCTTCATCTACAAGGTTTCTTTTTTAGCAAAAATGAAATTTTATAAAAATAAAAAAAAATCACTAACCTGCTAGAAACCCAGAGCGGTGCTTGGGTTACTTTATAAACACATTATTGCAGTCACCTTTGTGGCCACAGATGTGTGCACCAGGAAAAGGTGATTCCCAGACTGCATTGCGTCCAGTGTAGTTTGTTGTTGAGCAATTTATGGCAGAGCCGTTTTTTAAGTCGGGCTTCAGTGAAATGAAGTTTTTCATGGATCCAGTTTTGTGGGAACAGTTTGAGGACGGTTCCTTCCTGCACACCAGTGCACACAGCAAGGTCCATTAGGACAGAGATGAGGGATGTTTGTGTGGGAGAACTTCATCCTCCTGCCCTAAACCCATTAAACAAAAATTTTGAACCTTCTGTAAAGCTTTTCTATAATAGATGAAGCTGCTATGAAAGCAAAAGATGAGCTTACTTCTTCAAACACTGACACAATCAACAGATGTTTGCTTTGTGTTGGTATTTTATTGGTAGAATGGTTTTGCCATATAGATTCATCCCTTTGCATTTAGTTTCTTAGTCTATTCTTGTGCTACCTGTACATTTAAACAGATTTCCTTAGATTATTATCAGTATTTTAGTTCTTTTGTCATGTTAAATGTTGAATTTTCCCAATTCATTGCCTGGTCCTTGTTCCGTGCCACTTAAATACGTTTCGCTCATTAAAACTTTTCGTTAAGCTGAGTTCAGGTTCCTGCTTCAACCAGAAAACAACAAACGCTACACTGTAGTGTTCAAAATATCTGGTGGATTAGTTGATGTGCTTGTTTCTGTGACATACAAAGATGTCTGACACTTTGTTCTGTTTTCTGTCTTCATTTTGTTTTAAAGTTTTTAGGAAGGATTCATAATATCAGTATATTGATGGGAAAAAGAGCATGTTTTATAGACAGAAATCTACTAATTATGCTTTAGACTCCAGGTGATTTTTCTGTCAGACTGACTGAGTTGTTTTAGAGTGTAGTTTGTCCGTTACTTTGATTTCTATCCAGTCCTCTTGTGTTTTTTTCTTGTGGTGCTTCTGTACTTTGAACCTCCATGAACTAATTTCAAGCTTGCTCTTGCTTTTCCAGACCTGTGATCATTTGGGTCCTTTCTTTTCAGAACTGACAGTTAGCCTTTTCTTGACAATTCATTTGACCTCCTGTATCCAATAGATTTCTGGTAAATTGGTCGGAAAGACATAATGCCAGACGTACAGTATCATGGACAGAGTCTTTGTGTACTGTACAGAAACTTATGGTAAAACATGTTTCCCCATTATAACCTCCTTTCTTTCCATCTTACTCTCGCACTTATTTCCGCCTGGTCCGCTCGTTGGCCAGACGGAGCAAATTTCCGTGGAAGCACTCAGCTGGATAAAATGATTTCTCACCATCAGACAGCAAAGGGAGTGAGACAAGGACAGTCTCGCAATGAGTTTGTCTGCATGGATGTGAGCGGAGATAAAGTGAAGGACAGTATGCGTGAGAATGTAGAGTACTAATTGGTAATTGTGTTTCAATCACTCTTCCATGAGATAGCGGACATCTTGTAAAATCGACATTCGGTTTTGCAGTGTATGGTCTTGTTAGGATGGACCAACGATGTGTGGTATTTAACCGCTTAAATGTTAGACAATCACTTCAGCAGATGGACGGTCTTTCTGTGGCAGAGAACAAAATGGTGTGTGTGTGTTTCTGTGTATGGACAGAGCCTTTTATCAGTAAGGAAAATAAATAACATTTTTATCACCTAATCAGTCTTCTCCACCAACTGCCTGACCTCAGCCCCCCCTGTCAGTACTCATGGCTGGCTGCCTCCAAAGAGCCGGAGCTGTTTGTTTAAATGTAAAGGTAATCAGACCCAGCATGCCACAGGGATCCACCGAGCCAGAGAGGCAGATGGGTGGATCCCAGAGGACGGGTACAAGGACGGGCCAAATCAGCAACTTCTGTACCCTCTTTCTATCAGCTATAGAGTGTTATCCATATCCATTCAGAATAAAGCACAGACTGAAATACATGGCCAAGCTTTATTGACACAGATTAGCATTCAGCTACACTCACTGGACAATATATTAAGTACACCTTGCTGGTCTTGCAGCCTTGAGAATGACAAGGACTGTTGATGAAACAGTCGTCAGAGACTTTGTTGCTGCCGAACTGTTGGCGGCAGTCATGGAGTGACGCTTCACTTCATTAAATCCCAAAGCGCTCTGTTGGATTTAAGTCTGGTGACTGTAGAGACGCATGGGGTGCAGTGAACTTATGTTCAAGAAAACCAGTTTGAGGTTATCTGAGCTCTGTGACTTGGTGCATGGTAGAAAACTTTGTTTATTTAAAAGAACAGCCAAGAAATCAAAATAATTAGAGTCTTCCAGATCTTTAATTACTTGCCAGCAAGGAGAAAATGCAAAGAGTTTCACAGTTGGTAGGTCAGAACATTCTCTGACAAACAAAGGAAATGACCTTGCTTATATTTATTTCCTGCATGCTTTGCACATGTATGGTCTTTTTGCAAACCTGCAAAAACAACCTTATCTTTGCAAACAGTCGTCTCCAACAGGAAATGAACTTTCTGCATACTATGCTGCAATGTGGAAGTTCACTTCAAGCATCAGGATGTCGTCTTAGTCTGAAACTAGACTGTCTAGAAATATAAAGTCAAAGGGCAATAACTGAGCAAATGATAAGTCAAATCAATGTAATCAATAAATAATGATAACGAACAAATATTTTTACAACAGTACATAACCCTGCAGGATGTAGCAATCAGAAGATGAGTACATTATGGACAAAAAGAGACGGAAATGTTCAGGAAAAGCACTGAGGACGTCTGTAGTATGTAAACATTGCTGAGGGACATTCCTCACAAAAGATATAATGGACTTAAATTCTGACCCGACAGTCTGATCTGACTAAATTAATGCTAAATCTGAAAATGAGACTAACTGAACAAGGCAATTTTTTTTTCCCACTGTGTTCTTGTCTGACTTTCTTATGCCTGAGCAAACTGCAGGCTCAACTTCCTGTTGGCGGAGAGGAGAGCCAACTAGTTTGGTCCTCTGTTGCTTCCAGCTTTGACATGTGGAGTATTTACAGATGGTATTTCACAGTAGTCGAGAACATTTATAGAAGCTACTGTTCTCTTTCCAACCACTCTGCCCATTCTTCCTAACAAGGCTTAAACTTCCACACAACATTGCTCAGTGGTTATTTTGTCTTTTTTGGAGTATCTCAGAAGCTACCCAAGTTCAGCTGGTCAGCCGCTGACAGCCATGCCACGCTCACATTCACCTAAATCCTCTTTCCATGCTCAGACCGTTCTGAGGCACACTTGAACTTCAGCAAGTCATCTTCAGTGTGTCCAAAAGCCTAAACACATTAAGTGTCTTATTTGCTGTTCATGTTGAACAACTGAACAGATGTACTTAATAAAATGGCAGATGAGTGTATATTGGCCCAGATCCACTTACTGCTACATCCAGAACCAAGCAGCACATGTTTTTTGCACAGCGTTGTCTCAGCAGCTCATTCACCAAGCAAACAGCACAGATGATACATCAGCAGAGATGTATCATCATAGGACGTGTTGGAAACCTGGAGTGTTTAGCATGAGGCTGAAGTTGTGACTATCACACACAGAAAACATGGAAGTGGCAGAATAAAGAATTACTGTCTCAGGACCTAGAAACTCTAGAAAACTGCATGAAAAATTATGTTAGGATTATGTTTCTAAGTCAGTAGATGGTGTATAAGTTTTTAATGTGCTGTTGCTTATGATAAGCCTTTATAATAATGATTTTATTTCTAAAGTGTTTTCAAACAAAATGTTAAACAACTATAAGGAGATAAAAATGTCAATAAAAGCAGCACAAACAACAGGTCTAAAATTAAGAGTCTTTAGCTTTAAAAACTGAATTAAACAGAATTTTTTAAAGATTAAAAGTTATCAAGTTTAAAATACGTACTTAAAAAATTCAGCCTTTAATGAAAAGGCTTCTCTGAGGTTGGTGTTTCTCAGGTTTCCTGCTCATCTGGAGCAGAACTGGCAGGCAGGAAAGCCCATCATCAGAGAAACCCAATCACAGCCACACAATGAGTAATTATTCATTATTAAATCTGAAGCATAATCAGGATTTTTTTCTTTCGCATGTTAAATTTTAAACGGAATTTAACATGTTTTCTAAAGAATATTTAGTGGATTCATTTAAATGTCAGGCACGCTTTAATGGAGGGACGGGGTAATTTTTACCTGCTGTGATATTTCTGACTTCTCTTTTGTAAAACCAGCAGTGCAGCAGGTTTCTTTTATTTTTCCTTTCGGTTTCTTCCACTTTGTTGGAATTACCACCAACTTTCAAGAGATAGTAACCTTTTAACTGTAGTGGAGCACAAACAGTGATACACATACTGTTTAAGAACTGCACGCTTTTTGTGATGGGACGATTTGCACAAATATAGGCGGTTTTCACCTAAAGCAATGCATAATTTCGCATTTTGAAATCGTCAAACTGTGTCAGTGCTGAGAGTAAACACAGTTTCTTGGAGTCTCAGGTGCAACTCTGTTTCCAGGGCTTTGAAACATTCGATCGATGAGCAAACTCTGGCCTTCAGGCCTCCTTCGCCCTGGACTGAGACCAGGACATTAACAATGTCTCTGTGAGATCTTGTGCTGGTGTTCTCAGCTGGATCAAGACAACAATGGGCTCCGTTTTATAAAAACTAGAGAAGATAAGTCTAAGACCAGAGTTTAGGTGTAAAGGTTTAGCTACTTTAAAAACAAGCAACAATCTATTTTATTCAATGTTTGCAATACAATCTATAGCTAACTTGTTCTTAAACTTTTCAATAATTTTGTATATACTGTAGGTTTTGGGGAAACTTCATATTTAAAAAACAACAGTCATTTAGTTAAAACAGAAATCAAGTTGTAAAAGTAGAAGTCAAATGTCTTTCCAGATTAAGGTTCCTGAAAGAACTGCAGCAGAACCAGAGGGAGGAGTAGGTTTAGTAAAATCAGCAGCTTATAATCATCATCTGTTTGGGGAAAATAAAACATGATTATCACTTTATTTAGAGATGTGGAAGTCACTTTGTCAATTTATGATGATAATCCTCAACTACCTGATGAATAAGAGTAAACAATAAACGATCAAGCTTATTTTCTCTTTCTCTAGAAGGAAATCTCTTTCTCATAATGTTTCCTATTCTTCACCATTTCTCTTTTTAAAGAAGTCATTTTTAAAATAGAATTGAATGCAAATTAGACTAGAGCTGATTATCATATAAACGTCTGTTGCCTGGGGGGCTGAGAAAGTCTGGGTTTATTTATTTATTTTGCCATATTTTTCACAGTTGCCCATAAAACCCAGACTTTAATCAGTCCACAGTATTTTTTGAATTCATGGAGGATTCAGGGACCAGATGAAGTGAGGCCTGTAATTTCTGTATATGGACGTACGTGGGCAGCTTGTAATACCGTTCATGGCAGAATTTAGACTTTGCAACCGAGCCGCCATCGTATAAGCTGCAGCTGTAAAGTGTTCACTTAATTCTACCCTTTACACTAAAATTTAAAAACATCTACTTTAAAGTACAAAAAAAAAAACAAACAAAAAAAAAAAAGATTTCCAAATTTCGAAAATACAAACATGATCAACATTCTTTTCAGAACTGATGCAGATTACTCAGACCAAGTAATTATCCTGGAACAAGACACATAATATAATGCTCTATATAACTAACAACACTGTGTAAGATGAGAGTTTCTGCTTCATACAAATGCAGCTTTCCATTCGTCAATATTATTGATAAGCCCATATGGATGAAGTATTGATGTCAACATAAAAAATGTAGTGATCCGCAGGGCCTCATCGCCTGACGCGTTGTAAACACAACATAGCACTTTCTCTACAAGCAGTAGTAGGAAGAAATTCTTTCTATTAAAACACACCCTTCAGATATCAATGTTTCGATGAAACATAACCAAAAACAGCAACATGTGGAGTACCTGGACCTGATTATCAGGAAATACTAAATTAATTTTGAATACGACCATTGGATCTCACCATACAGCCTTTATCAGACTACAAACCTTCTGAACATCACATCAAATATTGTACTTGGCTCATAGTCCTCTCTGCTAAGAAATGTGTTAAATGTAACTAACAGAGTTTAAGACTGAATGGGGTACGTGCTGAGGAGCTCATGAAGCTCATAGATGACAAGAATTATTTGGATTCTAGAGCAGCTTCTGTTAGCAGAATCTGATCCAACTGGAGTAAATGGCTTAGAGGAAAGGCAGAGATGGATGTCATCTGCATATTAATGAAAACTAATATTAAGTTTGTGACAAATGTTCCAGAATAGTCAGAAGATATCAGATGAAAAAGAAGAGCCTAAAGACAGAACTGTGAGGAACACCATTAGTGGGTTGGTAGGGTTGCAGTTTCAACATTTAGGGTTTTATTGTTAACCTGCTGGAGGCACAGAACATCTATTCCTCTCAAAACTAACAAACACACAAAATATTTTCATCACTTTTCATAAATTCATTACTATAAGTATTTAAGCAAGCAATCGAGAACATGTTAAACACAAGAAGAACTGAAAAAAGGGTGTGTCCAAATCTGGAGTGAAAAAAGGTCATGAATAAAATCAGGAGTTTCTCTTCCATAACATTACAGAAAGAAACATAGATGTGCATTTCAAGCATTTCAGACTATTATATATTAAGGTGTGCACAAAGAGCAGGGATATTTAGTTCAACTCTCAATTATTAGGTGGCAATGTGTTGTCAAATTAAATGGCATCTTATTGAGGAGACATGGCATCAGCTGTGAGGAGCTGAATGTGCTCTGAGACGTGTCAGAGACTCTTAGCGTCTTTCTCAATCCTCTTTGCTCTTCAGACTTTCAGCAGTCCCTCATTCAGACGAGCAGACTTCTGAAATTACTGCTGCGCAGGTTTCTAATAAAGAATCTTCATTACAATCTACAGGGTTTAATCTCTTAGTTAGTCTTTTAACTATTATCACCACCTGTGATTTTTACCCTCTGCCCCACTCAAATCCACTTCTAATCTACACTTTCTCCAGGCTTGGTCTGAACAGACGATGGAGGGCTGTCAAATGAACAACTTCATTAATTAATGTTGGAGACATCCCAGAATGCAAAGCTGAGAAGGAGAGGAAAGGGATTGTGGGTAATGAGAGTTAACATCTGTGTCTGTTTCATTTTAGTGATGACAAATGAGAAAATAAAGCGTGACGCTAAGAGAATACTCTCCTTTTTGGAATGATGAAACTTGACATATGAAAGATTTTTATCGAAACCATATATCGTCTGTCTAACAGGTTTGGCTTTTAATTTGACAGAATACGAACATTTAGCTGGCTAAAGTGAGAGTGAACAAGGAGAAGCAGTTTTACTGCTTAGAAATAATTTCTGGTGGGATGGAGCTTTCCCACTTCTGACTCTAACATCGGGCATTTCGACAGCTGCATGTTAATGAGAAATTCCTGGACAGTATAAGCCTTCTGTCTCTTTGTAGTCCTGCCCACTCCTCCAACTCTCACTTACAGCTGTGTTGTTGAGCACAGAACATACTGACAAAACAGAAAAGCTTGTCTGTTAGAACACAGAAACCCGGGTGGTTGAGATTATTGTTCCTCTGACAGATTAATCATTTGTTAGAGAACATCAAGTTTTTACCAATAGCAGCTTCTGTGCCCCTCACGTCATCTTCACATCAGCCTACATCACTGACATGAAAACTAAAAGACACAATAGTTTGACAGGTGAAATAGACTTTTAGGGTAAAAAAAATAAAAACATAGCCTTTATTTTAATATTTGAGGTCAGGCTGGAATATTCCTAACAACACAAGAGTTTATAATAACAGAAAGTTACATGGTGCAGTTTTCTTTTAATAAGGCAACAGTCCAAAGCCCTTTTTATGTTTTGGATCTTTAAATATAACTTTTAATTTAAAGACTTTTGCCAAAAAAAAAGAGGCAAATTTAAACTAATGGCAGCCCAGTAGTTTAAATTTGCCAGTTTTTGCTCCCAGAGCAAAAAGTTTGGACACCAGTGGATAACATTTCTGTCATGAAAGGCCCAGAGGGAGAAAAAATCATGGCTGGAGAATGAAAGTTAAGTAATCTTAAAATGATCACACTGTGTTAATTAAGAACATGTTTTATATAAACTGAAAAGTTGCTGTCCATTTTTAGAAATCATCAACTTTAATCTGCTGGAGGGACGAGATGAAGCAACAATTAAGCTCTCAGACACATCTGACTGTGCACAGACTGGCAGCCTGACAATTAAGCAGATATTTGACAAAGATGGGCTGTGAGTAGGAGCATAAACATCTGCTAAATTAAATAGTTTGGAAGTTTGCTGTGATTCACTCTTCTGCCTGCTGTGACCTATTTTAACACTGTCAAGCCTAAATCTGCGCTGTTAGCTGAATAAAAGAAGACGCAACAAGGCTTTTCCCTTTTTCATAAATTATTATTTTAAACAAAACAATTGTTATTTTCAAAGATAAATTTAGTGTTTAATAGACAATCTTTCAGGGGACAAATATTTTTTCATGCCATCAACCAAAGCAGGTGCAAAATACTGAGAGACTGGCAGGAAGCATGTCTGTCTTCATGTGAGCAAAACCTTGTCAGAATTCACAACGGTGCCGACTAAGAGAAGCAGAGTGCCAAAGGCAGGGTGCAAGTGGCCATGGTGGGGTGGGAAGTGCACACTTGAAAGAACAGCAGAAAGGGAACGACAGCTTGATTTATTCAAAAAAATGAGTGAATCAAACTTTAATGGCGTTTGGGAGCCTTCCTTTCTCCCTCTTCAGTCCTAACGCCGTCGTTCTGTGTGCGCCTCCTTCTTACCTCTCTCCCTACTGCTCCCCCTCTCTGTACGCCTTTCAGTCTCTAAAACACACTTTGCTCACTCATAAACACAGTTCGCCTTCCTGACAGCCAAATCTGCACCCATCACTGTACAGAACCAAAAGCAAGGTGCTCTTCATGCTTAGCGGGACAAAGTAAATGACAGAAAGATAAAGAGAGGCATAGGAAGTGATTTACCTTCACGAGTGACAGCATGCATGATGCGCTGGCAGTATTTGTTGCATTAACCTCTGGACTGGAAAGGATGGACAGAAAAATCGTTGTACAGGGCAAACAGTCTCTTTGACAGCTCACTTCGGCAGCCATTTGCCCCGAAGCGCTCACTTTAGCCCAAAAATGAATCATCATTCATAAGAGAGACAGCTCTCTGATTATATTCTTGGTTCTTGCAAATTTTAATGACTACTATGATGGAGAAACTCTTTCTGCATGAAATATGTGGACAAACAGCTGGTTAGACATCCTGGGACTCAACAAATTGGCCATATGTAGTCTATCTGTATTACCTAACTGATAGAAAAGTTAGTGTAGAAGTTTGATGATCCTGTGAAGGATGATCAAGAGGATTTTTAAAATCAGTGCTGTCAGAAATAATGATGTAGCAGATGGAAAGAAAACCTGAAAAATCATCTTAAATGGAATTATCAATTGTCTGTATATATTTGAGAATAAAAGATAAGGTGAGGAAAAAACAGATGTTTTAATGCCACTGAAATCTGGAGAAAAGATCTGGAGAAAAACTTCACTTCTGTTGATGACAGATATTATAAGCAGGGCCAAAGATGAGCAAAATACTGACTGCTTCCCTTTTAAGTCTCTCGCTTTATCCATTTTTCCTCTCCTTCCTCCCTAAATCCCTCCTCTCCTCCCAACAGGCTCACGGTCTTAATGTCAGGGAGAATTCACTCTGAGGCCTGATCCTGTCAACCAGACATCTCTCAGTTCACTGCATTCAATCCCACTGTCAGAAGGAAGAGTTTAAAATAATCATCAGCAAAATCAAACCTTGACTACAGAGGGTATAGAAGAAATTAGTTTGTTTTAATCCAAAATCCTATTTTGTTATTTTACAACCTCAAGCTTCAAAGTGTATTGGGAAGTCATGCAAAGCTGTGAAGCAAAGTGTTGATTTGTAATCATTTTTATTTCAAAAATAAACACTAAAAGATTAAAATCAACTTTAAGAAGAGTCGACAAAGACTTCAGCAACTAGACGCGCAAAGCAGGTCGAAACATATCCCCAAAGAGTCGTAGGAAAATGTGGAAACAATGTTGAGGATCATGCATCCTTTTCTGTAGTCACAATTATCCAGTGTTTTGCTGGTCTTGTGCATAAATTAAAAATGAAAATGAAAGAGTTTAGGGAGTTGAGCATATTTCTGCAGAGTACTGTACACCCAGTTAGTATCACACATATGTTCTGCCTTCATATCAAAGAAAATGTTTTGAACACCAAAAACACATTTCAGTGTTCTCCAAATGCTGTTGCAAGAGAAATCTTAGTGCCACCTGATAAACAAATTACCTTCTGATATGGTAAACTACCAAGACACAGGGCATGAAACTACCAAAGATTAGGGATTGAATTTTAGCTTTTAGTAGCAAACAAAGGCAAAGAAGAAAGGAATATAACAGATTCATCTATGTTGTACCTGACAGCAACAGAGGGCACATCAAATAGCAGGTGCCTCTGTTATGCTGCCAGAGCCCACATCAAGCCCTAAACAACTCATTCAGAGGCATAATGGAAGCTCTCAAACTCTCTGCCAATATTGTCTGAGATAAGTGTGTGAGTGTGTGTGTTTGTGAAATGCTGTTATATTCAACTCTGATTTTTTGTTTTGCAGAAAGTAGCAGCCAATTGTTGGGAGGCTGAAATGATTCTGCTTTGAATTCATCTCTTTCCCAAACTGTTCGCACATCGGCAGCACTGAGCAGAATCCGAAGCTGTAGAAGACGACAATAAACTTAGCGTTTCCCGAAGAATAAAGTAATGTAACAGTAAAATATTATTGTGAAAGCTATTAAGCCAAATGAAGCAACATTACTCCTGAATGTGAGGCTTTTCTTCCTTTCAGTATCTGACTTTCACCCAGAGTTTCTGCATTGTGCAGCAGGGCTGAAAACACCGGCGTTAGCTCAGAACAGCTTACCGCAGGTTACAGAGGGACAGTGAGATACCACTAATAGAAAATAGAGGCTGAGGAGAGATTTCTTCATCTGCCTGACACACCTGAGAGACAGTAAACAGATAAAGTTTAGTCATCTATCATTTTGGAGCCTCAGACCGACGTGCCTTGCAGCAAACATATGAAATCCCTCTATGCACATTCCATAAAGTCTGTTGAAAAGTCTGCAGTACAATGTTATATGGGTCATTACTGTGTTATCGAAGGCTGGATACCTCAACGCGTCGACTGAAGGGGAATATTGACGAGAAGATAAAACGAGACAGAACTACTTTTTATTTGAAGTATAACTTACGGTATAAGGAAATACGTTCAGAGTTTTGCCTTCAGCTGAACTTTTAACCAAAATGACAACACAAACAGTTCCTGCAGGAACATTAATTAAAAAAAAAAACTTTATGTTATTTTGGGAACTTTAAATAATTGAAGTTATTTTTTCAGAGGGGAATGATGACTCTACAAACAATAATTAACATCTCACCTTCACTTATAAATGATACGTTTTACAGTGGGGCCAAATAACTCAGCCTGATTTGATCATAAAAAACTATTTTTTTTTTTTTTTTTCACAAAATTGAAACTGAATTCCCTCATTAAGGGTCCAATTAAAGTCCACGACGAGAGCAGGTGAATGTTTGATCTGAACTGTTTTTAGGACATCAATATGTGTCTCATAAAAGTACAAAAGTGTAAAACCTCAGACTTAAACATGGGACTAACAGAAACTGAAAAACTACCAGAGACAAAACTGTTGGACATCTGTTGAAAATGCATAAAAATGACAGAGTTGTTGGTGTTTGATCCCCTCAGAGTGGCTCTGAGGTAAATGCCAGCTCCCAGTGGGAGTGTGTGAGGGTCAGCCAGCTGGACGGACCTGCATGCAGGTAGACGGGGAGGGTGTTGGAGCTGTAGCGGACTCACAGCCGGCTGAACAGAAACCTTTTGCTCTGCGGACGATCGAGTCGGCTCTCCCACCGACAGCATATGAAACGTGCATATCGGTATGTTTTATGCTCAGTCTGTCACTCAACATTGGCTTGGCAGTGGAGCGCAGTGTTTCAAAACATTATTTCTAGTAAAAGTTGTCGCTCTTGTTGTTTGTTCAGTAACTACTGGCTGCCAGAGGATGTTGTAAATCTGGCCAGCTCATTAGCAGTGACAGAGGAAATGCTCGCAGCCCACCTGCTCCCCTCCACCCTCTTTATGGAGCCACAAATTAAAACCACATTAACACACAGACTGCACTGCTCACCTTCATACTCACATTTCTGTCTGCTCTCTGCTGAACAGGCCAACCTCCTCACACACACTCACTATGGGCATGACTTATTATTAATTACGGGCCTTTAAAGACGCACTTGAAGCATTCATTATGCAGGGAAATGATGGCAACGATCACGTTTGAATTCCTTGAGGATTTTCTCTAACATCACACGTGATCATAATTAAACATAAAACCTCAAACATCACTATTAATGCAACATTAAATGTCTCTCTGCAAGATGCAGAGGACATGCAGTTTTTGTGGCCATCAGCAAACTTCTGGCATAATTCTGGCCGACTGTTCATGGAAATGGAAGAGTTTATTTAAAATGAATATTTTCCAGGCGAAGACCCAACTTTAAGGCATAAATTCTCTAAATTTGGGAACCATCACCTGAACATTCACAGACTGACGTTAGCCTGCTTTATCCAGCCCAAAACCACTTTGGATGTTTGCTTGGATTCAACGTCTGGTTGAAACACTCATTTGTTTTAACCTAAGTTTTAGCCAACTAGTTATTAAATTTTACATCAGCACAATGGAAAAGAAATTGCAAATGGGTGAATTTTGAAGTTTTTGCAAGCGTAAACCATATGATCAATTTGCAGACTGTGCTGAAATTTTTGAACCTTATTAATAGAAAAGTGATCAAATATCCAGTCAGAATAAAGAAGCTTGATGACGGCAGCAAACAGGATGCTAAGAGAAATCAAACATTAATGGTAAAAATGGTAAATGATCTGTAACTGCAAAGCGCTTTATCTCATTAAGAGGACGCCAAAGTACTTTACATTACCTTCAGTTATTTACACACGCTGTGTGCAGACTGTCCATGAATAGATAACATCCACAATAAATTTAAACCAGCACAAAAAGTTCTTGTTTTTCTAATTCATTGCCGTCGTTTGGTGACTGATGTTTTCTCCCGGCAGGAAGGAAAAGGGTCAAACATTTAAAGGCCCACATTAACAAGGCCTTTCTGCCCGAGGTAAACTTCTCATCAGCGCCGTGGCTCCCGCCTATCGCTCCACACCAGCAAACAACATACTCCGCTAGTTTCTGCTTGCCTCAGTCAATCTCCTATTTTCTGTGACATTTTAGTTGTATAAAACCACATAATTTGAATTTCTTGCCAATCTTTCATTCATGCTCCTTCATCTCTCACGTCCATCATCTTTTCCCCTCTTTGTCTCTGATGTGCTGATGGTGTTCTAACCCCAGTTACTGTGGCATGTCCAGTGAGTGACGGCATGATGAAGTGATGTCCCAGCATGTTTGCTTTGCCCGCTAGAGGTCAGCTGGGGTCACAGAGGTAATGAGGCCATAAAAATGCAGGTACAGAAAGTCGTGGGGAAACCAGATAAGGTGCAGAAGAGGTTAGAGGGAGATGAACAATGTGCATTTGTCCACTTCCCAGTCTGCCAGAGACAAGTGGAAGACTTGCAGAGCTTAATAAAGGGCTCTCAGCGCACAGATTGGAATTTGTGCTGCATTATTATTGTGACACGAGGAAATCAGAATGAATTTGCCGTGTCTCATTTATCAAGTAAGCCAGGCACGCCAAATCATTTAGACTTATGAATAAACATGTTGCACCTGCAGTGTTCTGATACAGTATTCAAATACGCAAAGTCTGCGTGTGTGATTATGACTGTTCAAGTTAGAAAATGCAGATGAGTGCAGTGTTCTAGGAGGAGATGTTCTGACCCGTTACAGGTTCTGAACAGATCCTCATGTCTGATTTTAAATACTGGTGTCGCATCTTGAGACGTTCACAGGTCATCTTTCAGGTCAGTTCTCAAGTCTCGCAAGAGTAAAACTAACATTTGCTCACCAGATGCATGTAGTCTACTGTATGCATCACCTTTAAAATAATCTGCACAGGTACTTATTATTTACTGATAAATATATTTTAAACTGGCTACTGTTGAATAGCAATATGAACAAACCAGGATGTACTTTAATTCTAAAGAACTACTAATGTATTTGTGGAGTGTACACAGCAAATAATCTCATAATAAAGGATAAATCAGAGTAACTTGGTGAAGGAGGAAAGAATTCTGCGTTTGTGATCAAGTGTAGTAAAAGTTGCCTTAACTTTAAAGAAGCAGAAGTGCTTTGTAATGATGCTCACTTAGCACAGAGGTAAATCATCTTTACATCATTTTCAAATTACCTGGAGTCGTTTATTACAGAGTGAAGTTTAAGAAGCATCTGTTTGGCCATTCTTGTGATGCTACAGCAAACATAAAAAAAGTTGTTATGGACCACACAGCCGGGAAACATCCACCCCTGCCAAAGTTGTAATCTGTCACTTAAATAGTAAATAGTGTTTAATGGCAGCACTAAATAAAAACAGAATAACTTGGAAACTGTTTCTCACGGAGAAATATTCCAGAAAGCCTTTCCTTTTCTCTACTGATTCTAATAAACTGCACAAGCAATGACAGATATATTTCTCCTGTTTTTGGCCATAACTTCAGCTGTATAAATGTTTACAAGACTGATGATTACATAATTTGTCACAGAATGATCATTTTATCCCTGTATTCACACGCTGCCTAATGTCATCTAAAGGCTTTGAAAGCGGATAACGCATGACGGACTTCAGACTGCAGCGGTAGTTTTAAAAAGGTGCAGCCGTCAAATGTGGCTTTTTGAGTGGAGAATGTTGTTAAAGAGCTGCCATCCAGCTCTAAAATGTAATAGAAATGTAATTTAAGAAACGTTTCTGCCCTGAACATTCATGAAGCATTCATGAGCCGAGGCAAAGTTTCCCCAATGTGTCTCCATGACAGATTAGAAGTCACCCAGAGAAGCTCAATAGAAAAAGACTTTAGTGTTTTATCGAACCAACACTTAGTTCCGTTTGAACTGTTGGCATCATCAACTGTAACAGGAGTCACTGTGTATTTTATAAATGACGAACATTCTGACTATCAGAGTCTTCCAACAGGCTGCCAACATCACCGAATGCTACAATATATCCTGGCAAATACAAGATGAAAGGATGAAAAAAATATGTCAACTTCCTGTAATTCAGTTAGCTTTCCTGTTGCTGCTGAACACCTTCCACTATTCTCAATGTTAGCAGAAAAATATGATTCAATTCACAAAAACATACACATCCAACACATACTGCTCCACCTGTACCGCTAAACTTTAAGTAATAAAATCTGTTAAATGTATTGATATTTATGAAATATGAATATCCAGTTTATAAAATTGTCAGTTAATCATATATATATATATTTACACGCATCAGTTATTTGTCTGCAAGTTTAAAAATGAAGAGTAAAATCAGCCAAACTTTGTCCTGCAGAAACACAGTGTAACCAGGATCAGCAGCTTCAGCCCAGTAATCTGGTCCGATCCCAGTACCGGATCCAGTCTGAACCATTACTGAAGCTCCTTTTAGTCAGATCAAAAATCTTCCAATTTGTATTTCAGTGGTGAAATACTCAAAAGACACATTTCTTTAGTCTGAGAACCAAATGCATCAAAACTGGAAACTCATCATATTTTTTCAGACATAATCAGACAGCAGAATGTTCACTGATATGTTTCATTTGAAGCTTTGTAAAAGTAAAAGTCAAATAAAGATTGGAGAAATTTGGGCATTGTTCTTTTTTCTGGATTAAAGACCACCACAGTGGACCCGTCTGTTCACGGTTCAGCATTCATGGGTGTTCATGTGAAACATGAACCATTCAAGTCAAAGTTTTCCTAAAATATTTCAAAGAAAATGCAGATTGAGAAACTGAAATATCAAGAAATAATGATCAACATGGATGTTGGCTTCTGTGGTGGCGCCGAGATGGTTTCCACTGTACATACTAAAGCAGTAAAACTCTTGTGAGCACTGGGTGTTCACTCACATTTTTTTCATTTTGGTCAATATTTGTAATATTTAACTGTGGAATTAAAACAAAGTTTAGAAGAATAGATTTGTAATTGTTGCAGCCTGTAGAAAGAAAAAAAAAGAGTTGGCTAAATGTGAGACCTACAGGTCAGACCTCAAATAAAAAGTGGTGCATGTCTAGTTTTAATTCAGAGTGGGATGAGTGGAGCTCCTGAACTAGCATAATGACTGCAGGTGAGTCAAACACTCTGATTTAACATCACCGGGTCCCAAAAAACGACGAGCTGGCCTGAGAAAATCAGTTCGGCTGTGAGTGATCTAAACAGCCTCATCTAAATGCTCCTTATTTCTCCCATTTATTTGTCTGACTTTATGGATCAGGCAGAGGAAAAGCCAGTGGCTTTGAAGATTTGGTGAGGAGGTATATGCTCAGTGTAAGCACAACAAGACGTGGGTGTTTTTTGTGTGTAGATTCAAGCCCCTGTTTGAAGTCCTTCACTTCACTCTGGCAATTACTTCATATCAAGGATTAGATGGAGGGAGTAGACGCAAAGATGGAGAAACAGAGAGGAGGAGGAGGGAGGTGGCAGGAGGAAAGAGGACAGAGAAGTTGGAGGAAGCGCTACTGTAGTGCAGATTAAGGTCTCCGCTGCAGGGAGGCTTTTCCCTTTATTTAAAGGAGGTTATGCTGACTGTCTAAACATGAGCTGGAGGACAACATCTGCAGCAGAAACTGCTCCTCGGTTTCACCAGGAGGTTTTGAAATCATTACGTTACTTTGTGTTAAAATTGCACTTTAAAGCTCCTCAGTGAAAACATGTTTCTTAATCGTTGGTGCAGAAACTGGTTGATCTGTTAACTGATGTTCGTGTTTGTTTGTGTAAGGCGGAGATGAAAATGAACTATTTAGACTACCAACATGGAAAAGGCACAATCAAAACTGTCAGATGGAGATATTATATTATCACATGAAAATAGCTCAAAAATAGTCCAGACAGTTTGGATATATTTTTTCTTTTTCTTTCTTTGTTTCTCTCTTTCAGAAAGTTTCTGTTTATGTCTCAGGGGAGGACAGAAAGGGACGGAAAGCCATTGATTGACCTGTTTTGCTTTTGCATTTTGCACATAAATGTGTGGTGCATCCACAAGAAAAAGACATAAAACTTCAGATATTTCACAAATGTGAAATTAACATCAAAAACCTTTACAAAAACCCTATATTGTAGCAGAAAGACTTCAAGAGGCTGCATGAACTGAGTGGCACATTATTGAGAGGGAATGCAAAAGTATTGAATGGGAAAGCAGTAATTTTTCATGGCAACGCAAAAGAACAAAATGTCCCCCATGTTCCTGAAGTGGCTCCGTACAATGTGACACTATGGAAAAGAATGAACACTTTTACCAGACAACATACATCAGCTTGAACAGATATGGGACATTTTACATTAATCTGTCTTATTTAAAATATTGCACTTAAATTTTCTGCAAGAAGAACTTTGGATAACTACAGAAAAGAGAAATGAAACATGGGCTCAGATTTTTGTTTATTTCTCCAAATGTAATTAATTTAAGAGTTTCTTACCTCGGGGATATGAACCGTGTACGGCTGCCCATGGAAGTTTGGTGCGTTATCATTCACGTCTCCAATCTGGATGTTTACTTTATCTTTCACCACCTGAGGGAGGAGATCATATATGCATTAGGCACAAAACGGCCGGACTCAGATTAACAGCAAAAAATGGTGAGGAGAGAATTATAAATTATCTAGGGGAGCGTGGGCTGAAAGTCAGTTGATTTTTGCACATAAATTTTGTTAAAGTGAGACAGATGAGAGAGAAATGGAGGCGACTTGTGGTCAGGCTATATTCACGACGTCAGCATGAAAATCACAGGTCAGACCTGCCTCGTACCTCCTGAATGTCGCTCACGTAGAACTCGACCTGCATCTCTGACATGGTCTGGTGCAGAAAGAAAGACATCAGCATCACATTTCCGTGGAGACGTGACATACATGAAGAGAGCAGAGCAGTCAAACAGAAAAGCATGTTTCAGAAAATAACTCTATGTGCCGTGCTGCTCTCTGTTATCGCTGGAAAATTTACTCTCCGTCTCATATCTTCTAAATGTTCTTCTCTATTCCCAGGTGCAGAACGCAGAACTATGTTTGGATGTTTTACCTCACGGTCCAGCTGCTGTCGAAGCCAGACCACGCCCGTTTCCTTATTGACAGAAAAATACTTCATGGCTTCTTCTCCTGAAATGCCGTATATGAGTGGCTCCCCCTCCGGATCCACCGCTTTAAGCTGGGCAACCGAAGAACCTGCAGGAGAGGGGCAAGGGTCAGAGGTCGCATATGGTAGAAGAATGTTTCCGTTTGTCTTGTTGACATTTCCCATGAAATAATGACAACAGAAAACTGAAATAAGAAGCATTAAAAGAAAAAGTTCTAAGAAAGTCAATTTTTAGAATTGTTTTTCTCACTGAAAGTAGAAATCATGACTATGATCATCTAAAAAACAACTTACAAAGTGCAGTAATTTCTTGATGAGTTAAATATGATTTAATGTTTTTCAGACATTAAATCATATTTAATTTCCAGAGGGCTGAACGGAGGTGTGAGGAATGAAAGTGAGTAAAACAATCAACTTGTGTTTTTTTTTTGGTTCTAGAGATCAATCAATCAATCGGCATCAAATGTTTTCCTTGGTCAACCTTCTTTAACAATAGCTCAGTTTTTCTTTTTCCTGTTCACTAAAAGGCATCAAAACTGTTTTCAGTGCATAACTAGTTTACAGGTGAGGGCTTGTGCGACCTTTGACCCCTGGGTCTCAGATAGAAGTGGGGTCCAGGTGTGTCCAGGTGAGCACACCTCCCACTTGGTGTCATACAAGCTGGGTAGCAGCTAACTGTTAGCATGGGAATGCTAATTCCCAGTGGTATAAAATTATTTTGTAAAATGGTTTTGTTAAAAAAAACAACCTAAAAGTAGCTTACATGTCCGGAGGTAATATTTTTTCTAAAATGAAAACACTTCTGCTATGACCCTGTGTAGCATTATCAGTCCTTTCTGACTCTGCAAAACTCTTAAGTAGTGACACATCTCACTCTGCTGAGGATCTTTGCAGTGAAGATATTTCATATTTTACAGGAGAGTCTGGTTAATTTGTCAAAATTCAATGATTCCTTCTGAATTTTCTGCAAAGCAGATGGGTGAAGCATTTTGCCCAAAGACACGACAGAGATGGACAGTGTCAAACCGTCGCCTCAAAAACACAGTTTAACGAAAATAAATATGAGAGTAAATCTCTGATATTTATGTGTACATTGGACAGTAAACACCTGCATTTTGATTCAGATGTTTACTGTCTACCAGTCTTTGCCTGGTAGATCTTCTTAAATGCACAGATTGTAAATTCATCATGTGAATGTTTGTATGTATGTTCGTACCTGCACTCGCCCCCCGCCGCCCCCCTCTGAAGGTACTTAGTCAGACAAAAGAAGTGGAGCCAGACTAAATCAAACCTGTCAGTCGAGCACCAAACCTCTTAGCACAGCAACCAATTAGGCTTCACAATCACCCTCCCCTCTCGTTTTATTAATACACTCCATTTTCCTATGAAAGGGTGGCAAAAATGACTAATTAATATAACGATTTATGAACCTCTTTCATTGCAGTCTAATGAGATTTATGCAAATTCAGCAGCTTTCAGTATGAGTTATAATTTGGTTGAAGACGTTGCAAATTAAGCATTTTACTTCGTAGTCATCAATAATGTTTTTCTTCTCTCCTTCCTTTGGGTTTCTCAACTATAAAATAACTATCTGCTTCTTGTGAGTAGACATGCACTTAAGTGAAAGATTAAAAATGGTGACTCGAGGGAACAGCAATGGTAAAACTGAGAAGTTTCCAATCATTTGGACAGATTCTGATTGGATTACATACAACCTAATCCAATCTTGACTTTGACTGATTCAGTTTAAAATGCCAGTTGGCAAATAGGTATCTCAGCAACCCAGGAAATTGACTTTTCCTTGGAATGCATGTGGCAGTGGTGGAGAGAAACAACTCTCCGTTAACCGGAACAAACCTCCAGCAGCACCAGGGTCAGAATGTTTCATCTGGCAGCTCCAGGATGAGAAGACACACTTTGTTTTCTCAAGATTTCCTTTTAAAACATAAAGTTTTGAACTTCAGAAAGCCCAACACTTTACTGAAATGTTTGAGTGTGAATTAGCCCAATTGAGGTGTTCCACTTTCTTCAAGAACACTGAATGTGTGCAAACGGCATCCAAAGAAGATCGACAGTCCGACCAAGCAAAAAGTCAACATGCACCAAAAAAGTTCAGTAATGTTTACATTAGTTATTATTCATGTATTTAGGGGAAAGGCTGCCTTTGCTTATGTATTTTTATGTAAATTATGACCAAAGCAAAATGCAGTGAACATTTATAAGTCAGTTCTGTTGGTGACATGCAGATTGAAAGCACTGTTCACAGAAAGACGGTGATTATTTTGATGCATATGAGATTATCACAATTTTACACACATTAATATAATTATATTACATATATTAATGCATCTGGCAGAGGAGGGACAAAGGTGTATAGCCAGAAGAGAACTGAATATATTCACATCAAATATTGATTTATTGAGAATATTTTTGATCACTTCTGCCCCGGCTGTGATTTTGGCTGAAGAGAGGAAATATTTGAGCCTGAAAACAGATTTGATCTGTTTTTATGTCCATATCAATTTATGAACATGTTGACATATGCTTGTATTAAGTGCAACACAGACCATTGATCACAAAATGTAGGAAGTTGTATTATTTAGTGAATTTTCTCAAGAATGAGTTTCTAGTCTTTTTTATCTCGTTCTGTGAGAAGTTGCAGTCAGAAAACAGATTTCTGTAACGAAGAAGGAAACCGTGCTGCTCTTGTAAAACAGTCAGTTCTGACCAGCAGTGAAGCATTTATTTGGAAAAGGCTACAAAGATAAAACCAAACATGTAAAGAGAAGAGTGCATGTTTTCTTTTGAACAGGACAGGAAGTCCCTCACAGATATTGTCATAGTTACCGTGTGTGTGCACAGCTGATAGTCCTCTAATGCTTATCTGTAACACTGAGACACTAAGCCCTTTTCTGACAAATGATGGTATTTAGCAGGAAGTGATGCCGGTACTACTGTTATGAATGATACAGTGAACATTAATGGCCGCCCTTACCCCTCCACTCTGCAACACTTCCTCCATGACAGGAGCAATGGACTGCAAGAACCATCGTTCAACTTCCCCCTCTCCCTCCCAATGTCCTGTGAATCCACGGCTTCCTCTGCAGTCTCACACTTCCTCTGTAGAGCCACGGCGAAGCAGAAAGCACATAAAGCATCTGGGGGAAACTCAACTTCTTCTCTCTGCAGCTTTTTGTGGACAGTTTATCCTTCGTTTGTTTCATTTACCCTTTACAGATCACAACCTATCTGACATTTCTCATTCAAGGTTTATAACCTTCAAAGTATGGCATTGGTGCAGTACCTTGCAAAAGTACATAACCATCAACAAGGATGCTGTGTTGGCTCAGAAGAGCTGCAAACACAAATGCATGCCTCACTTTTAAGATTTATCGTTATAAAACACTTTGACAACCAGCAATATTTTGTATTTCTTTGTTGGTCTATGACTTAAAAATCTCAATAATGTTTATGTGCAAGTCTGCCTAACTAATGTATGAATTAGAAGCAAATGTGTTTTTCATAATATTTCAATGCTGAAGAAATGTATCTAACAATATTAGGTGTAAAAATGAGAACAACAAGAAACCAGTTCAGAATCAAAGGGAATCTCCCAAAAGAAGAAAACAAATGTGGTTAATACTAAAAAACACCATTAGTTTCATTACTATTAGCTCCTCTCAAAATATTTGACGTTGAGAAACTTTTTGTTTTTCACGAGGATAAAAAAAAAGGCTTAAAAAGTAAAACAGCTGTAGAACTGAAAAGTGCAGAGCAAAAGACAGAAAAAAGAGACGAAAGATTTGATAACATGCCGACAGCAACATGTGAAATTCGTACTTAGTGCTAGCTTACAGGAGAGACGGAGCAGGTAGTGGAGGGGAACTAAATCAGCTGCCAGAGGACATCGATCCCTGCTGGATCAATAGCAGTTGCACGCGTTAGACGGGGACTAGCCTTTGCCCTGCCCCGGGGCCGCAGGCCTCTCAAACAAAAACGGCTGTGGGCCAAACGCCCGTTTATTATGTTGGTGACATCTCCAGACCTCTCGTTCATCTGAGTTCTGATTCACTGGGACAGGCGCTGTCAGCTCTGCAATTTCAGCCATGCTCTGAATTATGGCGATGAATTTTATGGGGCACAAAAGGCTTAATGGGTATATGGGCAGTGTTCAGCTGTCTACCACTGCAGGGACAAACAGAAGAAAAGATGAAGCCACCTCAGATCAGTGTTAAGTCTCAAAGAGAGCACAGGACCGGCTGGAGAGCACGGCGAGCCGCACTCGGTCCGGATAAATTCTTGATGGATCGTCTCTCACTCAGACTTGGGGCTGAAGTCATGCAATCAGCAGGCTGATGAGTCAGTGTGGTGCCACTCAAGTTACTGCACCGTCTATCTGCTGACAAAAGAGAGCCTTCAAACACATCAACAGGGCCTGTATGGAGCAACACTGCCTCACATCAATCACTCTTAAAAAATTCACATAAGCAAACGCACTCTTCAGCTAAGTCACAGGATGAGCTCATATGTTACGCTGCCTTTTCACCATGGAGTGGAGCATTTGTCCAATACACAGATTAATGGGAAAAAATGAGCATGTGATGCTGCAAAGGGTCCGTCATGGAGGGCCTTCCCATCCGACACGCGGACGAGTTGAATGTTTGGAAAAGCGACTCTAAACTAGAACTGGGTTCTCTCTGGAAAATTTGATAATCAATGAGAAAAAAAAATCATACAAAGATGATAACATCCAGACAGCAACAAGCATAAGATATTATATCTTTATCAGTTTTAAATTTTCAGGCTCTTGTTTAGAAAAAAAACATCAATGTCATATTTTTTGATATTCAATATAGCATCAAATTATTCTAAAGATATACATGACTAAAATGTTAATTCTGTACTAATCTCACAGCTGATGTGAGAATAAAATGCTCTTTTTGACATTTTTAATGTGTAAAAATCACTATGTTATCTGCATACATTTGAACATTAACATGAAGTCGTTTTTATAAAGTGTAAACAGGCATGTCACATTGTGGGGCTCCTACAGGGCAGTTAATGAAGGATGATTTGATCAAACACTGTTTTCTGTTTGATAAATATCATTTAAATCCTCTAATTGTTTGGTAATAAATGAAGATTCTCACCATGAAGCTCCTTTAATATTTTCTTGGCACTGATTGGCAGAACCCCGAGGAGTGGAGCTATGGTAGGTAGTAAATTAGCTTCTGGGGTTTTAAAATGGTTTCCAATGTCTGAATTAATGCATATTAATATACATTTGGTATTTAAACAATTACGACTGGTAGTTGTAAGAGTTTCAAATATTTGCAGTCTTTAGGTATTCATGGGTTAAATTCCTTATAATAGAGACTTTTTGTTGCCTTTAGACGATACAGTAAAAAGACAAGAAAATGTTTTGGTGTGAACTTTACACAAATGTTCTTCACTGAGCGAAAATATAACCTGGATATTAGTATTGATCAAGCAGAGTTCACCTCTGAGCTGAAATCTTCATCATTCACACCAACGTATGACCCTTAGGTCAAGCCAGCTCCTATGGAGCACTTTACAAGTAATTGAGGAGTCAGATTTCATCAGGGGATTTAAGTCATTCTTTCAGGCTCATCCTTTTAAGACCCTCTTTGGGGGCATGTGCATTATCTCCTGCTTTCCCCACCAGCAAAACGCACAATAAATTAATCTTTCCTCTATTCCTTTAGAAATAAGATGGAAATGAGCTGAAATCAACCCATCACTACTTCCTCGGCCTGAGGTGCTGTGAGCGCTCTTATTGTCTAAAGATTTAGGTTGCCTTTGGGAAACCACTTAGACGTGGAAATAAACTAAGAAGATCTATCTGGAATGATAATGGTCCAGTGGCCGGAAAGAGTTTGAACATCCATTTCCATACAAAGAGAGCTGCACATGTTTGCATTTAGGGTGAATCTCTTACAGCTGAACAATGAATATTAGCAGATAATACTCAGAGAGTGTAGGGTTATAAAGCAATAAATAAGTGGCAGGTTAATTATGTTGTAGGTTTATATTACATGCTACCAATGAACAAAATAGTGCAATAACATGTCTTACATGATATGAATGAGTGTCTGTTCCTTCACAGATTTCTTCTGTTACTGCCTTTTTTTCTCACACTTAAAATGTCTCAGATCAAACAAAGTTAAGTAAGTTAAGTTTTCTGATGCCATGTAGAGTCAAGAAATCACTTCGAACCAAAAGATTTCAAAACGTAAGCCCATGACTTAACCAAGAGGTCAGAAATAAACCCAGAACAGCACCTATAACACAGCAGGGCCCACTTGGCTCAGTTAAGGTTAATATTCATTATTCTAAAACAACACTGGGACATATCACTCATCGTCTATATAACATCTGGATAATCCTCAAGACTTTAGGGGAAATATTTTGTGGAGTGAAAAGAAAAAAGTGAAATGTTCTTACAGCTGTGCTGACCATCATGTCTGGAGAAATACCACAGCATTGTTAAAAAAAGATCATCACAGTCAAGTCTGGTGGTGGTGGTATGATGGTCTGAGGCTGCTTTTCTGCATCAAGACCTCAACAACGCGCAGAAACTTATGGCAACATGAATTCTTCTGGCTACTGGAAAATCCTCTGCAAAACTCAGGTTTTGATTTAAGCTCCAGCACACTGAAGTTAAATAGGTTGATATTGATATGGACAACCCAGCAAGTCTACCTTCGATTGGCGGAAGGCAGACTTCAAAGAACCGAATGGAGGATTTAGAAGGTCCTAGCAGAAGTCTGGACTTAAAACCAGTTGAGGTTCTGTGGTACTGCCTTAAAACAGTCGGTTAAGCTCCAAATCCATCCGCCACGGCACAAGCAGTTAAGGGGTGATCACTGGTTTTTATAACTTTTAAATGAAATTATTATTTCAGTTTCTTTTTGTGTTGTCAAGAATTAATACTTCCAGATACGAACTAATAAAAAACTAAATTGCAAAATTTAAAACAAGTAATTGCAGTTCACTTTTAACAAGGCAATTACAAAAGCACATTTGCTTCTAATCTTTCATTCATTAATTGTTTTTAAATTCATGTTCTTCCTATGGTGCGTGTATATGTAGGTGTGTAAGCATCCCTGTCTTTGCGACATCAATAACTGCGATGGCAGAGAGAGAGACAAATAGTGCCTTAGGTGTGGCTTTTAGTGACTCCTGTGTTTCAACAATGCACACAGTGAGAGTCCTTGGGAGGCCGTGTATTAATCCAATAGATTTATGACTAAATCTGTCACGGATGGGTGGAGAACACCCTCTGCTATTCCTTTAGCCCTTCTAGAGTGAAATACACACCTTCACAAACACACAGTCAAGCTCTTCTGTTATGTTGTAGGACTGTCCACTAGACATGGAACACACATGTGACTGTAAACAACACTGATATGTAGAGAACATCACATTTTTCATCGCCATTTTTACCATCTCCAGGTTTTCACCGCAGGTCTACACCAGTAAGTTACTTATGATATGTGGAAAGACATGCTTTTCACCACAATGACACACTGACACAGAACAGAAACATTACTTAGATGTGTAAATGTAGACAAATATCTTAATGAAGCATATTTTTATTAAACTAGTGGAACTAGACATTTAGTCTTCTACTTATCCTGTTCCCAGTGACTCTGTTCCTGTCAGTGTAAAAACCTGACTGGTGTGTGTGCGTGTGTGTGTGCATGGCCGTTTGTCCTGTGTGTCTCTGTGTTGTCTTGTGGTGGACTGGTGACCTGTCCAGGCTGGAGATGTCACCAACGCCCCTGCATTCCTACAAGGATAAGCCTGAACAGACAATGGATGGATGAAAGCGCTGATGCAGTCTGGTGCACAGTGAGTGGAAAATCTAATTACATCCTCTCTGTTCTTGTCTGGCTTCAAAGGAAAATGTTTAGGATATGCATGGACAGTACTTTTGTCAGTTTTCTGTGCTGTAGCATACAGGTGTGTGTGTGTGACCATCAGGCAAAGGCAGTGCACACCAGCAAAGACCTTAGAGAAGCCATTGTTGCTACCTATCAATCTGGGAGAGATTATAATGTGATTCTGAAGTCTGTCATTCCAGAGGAAGAAAGATTATTCACAAGCAAAAGACATTTGAAGCACCTGCTGCAGAGTGGAAGCCCCAGCCGATTCATCCCAAGGTCACATCGTGCAGGGAAGTCGATAAAAAACCACAAGCATAGCAAAATATGTCTCCCATATCAATGACTAGACCGTTAAACACTGTAGTATCACAGTAGAGTCCTCAGTACATATTTTATTATTTATGTTTGGATGTCAAAAACTTTTACCACGACTCTCACACAGTACTGATCCAGAATCAAACCAACTCAAATATGCAGCAAAGACTCAATATCAACATAGCTTCCTATCCAACTCTGCTATCCAGACGCTTCACTTACCCCAGGATGCTGGAGGCTTGAATCAAAAACGAATGTATTTGTTTACGTATGTAAAATCAGTTTTTTAAACATACCGACATGGCAAGTCAGGAAATAGTAACATCTGTTTAAAATTGATGACAGGTTTATTAGAAAACTAAAAATGTGTGAAATATGGTTTATTTAAAACAGTTGCGAGGAGAAAGTCTCTTCTTTGTAAAGAGAATCTGGAAGATCCTGGGAACAAACCACAAAATTTCTTAAACTATGTCCTTGTGACGCATGAGACCAAAGAACAGATGTTTCGTCATAATAAACAGAACCATGTTAAAATCAAACATAGCATAACAACAACACAAACAATTCCTAAATTGACCATAAATTAATTAAAATATTGTGGGGACAAAGTTGAGGCCGACTATCTGGCAACAGATGCCTGCATTATCCCATGATGTCGAGCAGAAGCAAATCTAGAAAAAGAAGACAGGAAAGCCACAAGTTAATGGGTTGCAAACACAAAGTCTAGTTCTGACCCCAGCATGACTGAAATGCCTGAAGTTGCATTTAAGTTTGCAAACCTCAATAAACTGGAACAAAAATGTGCCAAGATTTTTCGCAATAAGAGAGACAGAACAGGACCGCCTCAGATGTTGAAGGATTTTTAAGCAACGTTTTCAGTTTTACTCATGTCTGGTTGTCACAAAAACATTCCTTGAGAAATATATTAGTAAAAACAAAAAAGTGAAAGCAAAACAAAATACTTCTCGCCACCTCAACAACTTTCAATGTTCACACTACTTTGAAGATGTGAATCATTTATCGCCTCGCTCTATTAACGGTGATTCAGCAAAGTGCAGAATGAACTGATGAGAGCGAGGCGTGGGACCCAACATACAACCCAGGATTGGTTTTTAAGACAACCGAGTGGTGATATGATGAAAACACTGAGTGACAAGGCTGTGACTAACCAATCACATTGTGAAAGATGAAGGACAGTGAAGGACATTAGCAGACAGTTGTCCCCCGCATTGGTGAGAAGAAGCAAACCTGTCACTGCGGATTCTCATGCAGCTCAGTTCTGCCTGCGAACACACAGGAGAGCTTTTTGCTCTCGCCTCATTCCACGACATCCCGTCACCGTCTCAAACTTCCCCACCTCTCTCTCTCCCTCTCGCATTTTGTCATGTTTTTGTGACGGTTTGTCTTGGTCGTGGAGGCCAGACAGAGGGACGCAGGCTGCTCTGATGCAAGCGGACAGTTCGCCGAGTTCTTCGGAGGTTTCTGGAGTGACGGCAGAGCCACTCCGGCCTGTCGCCGTCACAACGGCGCCGCAAACACAAACACATCCGCTCACAACTGTACCAACGCTGCCGGCTTTCACAAATATCTGTCAACAGTGACACTTTCTGACACCTGCCCAAATCTTTTCTGCTCCTTCCATCTGCACATGTTGCTCCTTTCATCTGGTTCTGCTGCTCACTTTAGTTTTTAATTCGGTTTCCATTTTGCCGTTAGCGTCTCTGTTTTCGGTCTGAAGCCCTCTTACACACACCAGCCCTCTGCTGACCTCGCCAGGCCTGACTATTATCTGAGAATCAGCTAAATCACAGCTGGGTAATGGAACATGCCACCATTATTGTGAAGCTACACACACACAGATAGAATCACATTAAAACAAAAGCCTCTCCCTCTTGACCTTCATCCCCTTTCTCTCTGTTTACATGTTTATCAATTGGCCCCGGTGTTACTGAATTATGGGTCTGCTGCAGTTTCTGCCAGCCTGCAAATGTAGATGTGGACACTGCAGAGTGGCAGGACCAAGGGTCAAGAGTCAGGATTTGGAAACTTTGAGCAGGCTAGCAGCTGTTTCTGTTCCTCACGTTGGGTTGGTTGAGTATTAGTTTAGAAACATAAAAGGTAAAGGACAAAACAGTTTCAATTTTATTAGATCTAATTTGTAAGAAAAGCAGCGTTGGGGAGAATCAACATAAAGAAGGTCAGCAACAGGGCAGAAAGAAAAGTTTGTTTCTGCAATATCAAAACTGGTTACCGTCTGCAGCCGTGAAAGCAGTCTAAATGCAGGCATGTTTGAGAAGTCCTTTAATCACCATGGCAACCATTCAACTGTGCAAAACGTTTGGTGGGACCAAGCATCGCCTTATAGGTGCAGCTCCTCCTCAGAGCTAGAGTTTTCAAACTTCCTAGCTTCCAGCCGTCACCCAGGACTCCTCCACTCAGCTCCTTCAGACTAGCCAGCAGCAAGTAGCAAACATCTGGTGGAACTGAGTGTCTGCTGAGTTTATTATTATAAAGAGCTACTTCTTGGTGAAACGCTGGTAAAAATGTTGTTAAAAGTTAAAAGAGGACAGATGTGATGATCTCCTGACAACTGAGTTTCAGAATTTTTTTAAGACATATTTGATAAATGCAGCATTTTTACAACAACTGAAGGTAACATAGTTAGCCAATTGTGCTACAAAATGGCTGGAAAATACACAAGACTGCACCTTTGCCACTTAGCATGGGGCTGCTCACCATTACCATACTTCTGTTTATTTAAACATGTTTTTAAAAGCATTTTTTAAGTGTAGTTCTTATTGATATATTTAATCTACCACTCCTGTTCACTGAACATAAAATTTACAACAGAGAACTTATTAATGGCACAACAAAGAGAATTTGTGTGGTGTGTTTTCACTCCCCTCCCTGGGGTCACACAGGTTAACCTTCCACTCACATACAAACACACACATCTCCACTGTGCCATGCTAGATTGTTGCTCTCCATCATAATGGTGTTTTTCTTGCTGATCCGTATGGTACAACAGTTGTAAAGTAATACTGTTGTCCAGACAGCGCACCAGCATGTCTGATCCTGCATGATTGGGTCCATCTGAGCTCATTGCAGCTGACTAACTGCACAAACAGGCCAAGGCCAGCTGGACTTTATACGATCAGGGATAGCTGTGCGTCTCCATCTTTCCAGAATCTCTTTCTCACTTATGTCCATCTGCTGCAAAGTCTCTCTTACATCCATTTTCCCCTTTTGCCCAGCATTTATTCCAATCTTTCCATGTGCATGACTTTTGCATCTACATTTTGTGACGGCTCACTGTGCCTCTCTTCTCTGCTCATCCGTTTTTCTTCCACTCCTTATCATTTCAACACCCTTAGTTTTCTTATTGTGTCTCCCTTTAAAATTCTATTTTAATTCACATTGTTTAACACAAATCTGTAAAAATCAAACAAACTTACAAAAAGTACAGAAGGACAATTAGAGATTACACTGTAGTTTGATTTCAAAGAGGAACAGAAAATCTCATCTGAAAATGCATCAAAGCTGATCAGCAGGAACTGCAGTGCAGACCAGGGGGATCCTTACATACGGAACTGATTTTAGATCATTAAAAGGACTAAAACCTGCAGGATGCTCTCAATTACACACTTTTCATAAAACACACATTAAGACAGCAAATGAGTACTGTGTGACTCCTTGACAAAGACATGTAAGATTTGAATTTTCTACTGTATCAATGACAATACAGTGGCTAAGAACAGATTTGAATTTTCAAGAAGTTACTAGAGATAACGTGCACAAATATTGACAAACTGTCTTGCCACTTTGATTTAACTAAGCAAATGTGTTTGAGTCTCCTATTGGCTAATCACTGCAGGATTGATTATCTTTCAGCTGACAAGTTATTTAACCCCAACATATGTAATTAGTAGCTTCTCATTTCTTAAACAACCATGTGGAAAGTCAAATCCTGTGGTCATGGAAACCATGTTGGTCTGTTTAAGAAGGGTCAGGTCAATGGCATCAAGCAGACCACTAGCAGCAAAACATCTAAGGAGATGCAAAAACTAAAATTGGAATAGAATTGTCCAATGCATTACAACAACTCGTCTATGAGGAAGAAACTTAGTCAAAAAGAAATCTTGGATGATGTGATCAGCGATCACCTAAATGTTTGGTGAAACCAGATAAAAGAAGAACAGTAGAGTTGTGTTTAATAGTGAAACTAAAAGCATTTCTACTCTCCCAACATCCATAAATCTTGGTCAAAAATAAATGTGATGCAGAATGGACATAAATCTTGTGACATTGCAGAAGTTTATAGAAACAATCCCACAGTGAGAGTGTACCATAAGCAAAGATGACGGTGGTCAAGTGAAATGATATAATGTGGCCTTTTTGGCCAGGCAGTGTGTTGTGTTTGGTTCATCACATCCCACCCTTAAAACTGGGGTTCCTTTTTGGACCGTTACCTTGATTTTCAATCTTACTAAAAGATTCTTCAAACTCTGATCTCTCCTGGTTTTTACTAAGATTAGTCTTCACACACTAGGAAGTGGATGATAAGGTTTAAGTTTAGAGGTCTGAATTATGTTTGGGTAAGGGTTTATGTTACCTCCTCAGTGGTAATGGTAAAGGTCAGGGCAATGAGCCAGAGGGGACATTCTGCCACTGGAATGTGCCCCCAAAGATATTAAGGCAACTCTGTGTTTCTGCGCTGCGTCTGTGACTGAGACAAAGAGAAGTTGAGTGTGTTAAAGCTGATGGTGTGTGCATAAATCTCTTGTGTGTCCCTAATTTTTACTAAAGCATAGACTGAATTTGATGTGCAGTGGCAGCGATCTGAGCGTTTTGTCAAACCCATAACACACCACACTTGTTTTATGGATAATAAATTAACTCATTATCTGTGGCGCTCATTAGCTTCAGGTTCTAATTAGGCAAAATTAATATTGTTTCCTGAAAAAGACATTGACACTGGCAAATTGGCAATTGACCTCTCCGGTCAATCTGGGGAAAAGGACACAGCGTTGAGGTGAATCATAAAAACAGAGATGAGACGTGAAATGGCAGCTGCTCCAACTGATCAGTTTTGGAGACGTCCGTCTCTGATCTGCTTTCAATTTTTTTCTGCTCTCTTTCTCAATAAGAGCAAAAATGTTTACACAAAAAGTGAAGCTGCCTTCTTGATGAGCTTTTATGCTATTTGTTTTGTGATGATCTGGATTTAATAGCTCTAAATTTTGTGAGTTTAATCTTTTCTGGATCATTAAGTGTTATAATGTAAAATGTTGCATTTTCTGATTTTTTTATTTCTGCCAGTCTTGATTAGAAATCCGACTTGTTGATACAGTTTGCAGCTTTTCTTTGAGTTCTGACCTGCCAGATTCCAACAGAGCTGAATTTGAACTGAACATGAAACAAATTCATCCCAGGTTTCCTCAGTTTGGGTTTCAGACACATTTCCTAATTGAACTGCGGTCAAATCCAGGCCTTCAGGGCCATTGTTCTGCACCTTTTAGATGTGTCTTTATTTCAACACACCTGAGTCAGATAATGAGGTCATTAGCGGGACTCTGGAGAACTTGACTGCATACTAAAGAAGTGATTCTGTCATTTGCTTCAGAAGTGTTGGACCAGGGACCCATCTAAAAGTTTACACTGCTAGTCTTAATCATTTAATTGTTATTCTGGTTGTATGTTTTGTGTCACTGTGCTGCGTGAAAGCATCCACCCACCTTTGTTTTCTGCAACCTCCCATACATGCTAATATAAACTTGCTAACTAGCTAGCAAGATGTTTTTGCATCTATCACGGCTAAGTAACAATGTATCACCAACTGGCTGGATAAAGTTAATTTTCACTACTTACTCACTTCTGTTGCCAACTTAAAAGACCGTGTGAACGTCTAAATCAGTTCATTTTAGGGTCTGAAAGTCCAAATGTAACTATCAGGACCAAACAGCTGGACACCCACACATTTCTTTCTGAGAGAAATACAAGTAAAGTCAGGAAGAAAAAGAAAAGTCCATAAATTATTATACTCGTGGCAACCATACATTTAAAATGCATTTTTACAAATTCTGTACCAAACCAACAAAAGACATTATTAAAAGAAGAAAGAATAAAAAGGCTTTCAGGCTGAGATCAGCCTGTAAATGAAGGGACAGGAAGCGATCAACCCACTTGTTGGTTCTCTGGAACTGAAACTCTGGCCTTTATGAGAACACATGTCAGCATTCAAGATAAGGACGAGATAACCTGTACACACACGTCAGCAGCTGATCACCAGCACCGATGTTACTCTGCAAGCAACTAATGCAAGTTTATTCTGCTAGTCACTAAAAACAGAGACTGAAGGGTGAGGGTTTTATGAAGCAGATCATATTAGAGCAAAGTGAAGAAACGTCAGACTAAATAAACGAGTTGAACCCTGATGTTTCTGAACCGAGCTGCTGGTAAGCAACAGTTCAGTGTTTTTTTTTTTTTTTCCTTTTTACACATACAACTCGTTGATACCAGATGATACACTGTTTGAAGTTTTCAAAATATCAGTTTTTCTTAAGGAAACGACATATAGTCACGTAAAATCTGAACCTTAAAGGCAGTCTGGGATTAAAACACATCACTGTGACAGTTTTAGGTTAAAGGTGGGAGTGATTTTAGTTCAGTGAAACAGGAAAAAATTGCTTATTTCAGACCATGACTCGGGATCATTTTTGGATTTAGGACCAGACTGACTAAACCAAAAACCTTCCCCTTGTCTTTTATAGCCACGGAGAGGCTGGGTTGCCAACAGGTGCTTTGGATAATTGACCTGTTGCATGTGTAGCATGTTTATCAGATAATATGCTGCAATATACCAATATAAATGGCTGATGGCAATAAAAATGTCAAATGGGCTAGTTTCTCAGAAGATAAGGTACGACTCAAAAGAGCAGGCAGAGACTAAAAATTTGCAGTTGCAAGTGACATGTATTTCTAGTGAAAAGAACAAAAAGAAAATTATATACATATTTACACAGTGAAATCATTCGTATGGCCATATAATAAATGCGCAAAATAATAATAAAAAAAAACAAGAAAACAATCAATCCCACAGTTTCATAAATAAACCCACACCCGTCAGTTCTTTCCCCCCAAACTGGGTTTGGTTTGGATCCCAAGCAAGTCTTTCAAAGTGCTTGATGCAGTGCAGGTGATGAACTGATAATCAGATCAGGGTGAGACGGAATTGTTCATAGGCTGCAAAAAAACTCCTACCAGCCTGGCAGGAGAAGCCGAAGTCTTCACGCACTCCAAGTGCGATCTCTTTTAGGCTCTAGGCCTGGACTTTTAGCTCGCCATCCAAAAAAACCTGGCCTGAATAAAACAGGACCAATTTCTTAATAAATACATCAAAACATTCTAATGTGCACACAATATTCAATAAATAGCACTCTTTGCATTATAAATAATTCCAACAGTCACTTTTCAATCAATATGCATATAAAGTCTATTATAAATATCTTCCATGAAAAATTAATAAATATGTACCATATAAACTAGTCATCATGAAATGTAAAACATTAATCCAAACAAGCGTTAAATATTTAAGGTACCTTATCGGTCTCTAATTAGTTCAAGCTTATATGGGTGTTTGGATCTAAATAGCAACAGCTACACAAATGAACAATCAGTGTCTTCAATAAGCTAACCGCTATGGAAGAAACACTCACCAGGTCCGCAGTTTCTCTCTCTCATACAACCTCTCTCATTTCATCTCGGCTTGCAATAGTTGGCTCCTACTTTACCACTCCAGCTAATATACCGAACAATTACGCCATGATGGAACATGTGACCCCGATACTCCACAGCGATTGGCTGTCTCGTAGTCCCGCGAGAATTAATGATGGTGAATTAATTATCGTGAGATTTAATAATTTAGGGAATAGAGTGGAAAGTCCAGAAGATAAAAGCTAAAATTTACACCTGGGTTACACATGACCCAAGTCTATCTTTAGCTTAGTGTAAAGAATAATGGTTGGACATTTTCCTCATAGCTTTCTCAAGTTTCCATCAGTTTTTACAAGTAACCCCCGATATAATGATTTACACACCGTCAAAAAAAACATCAGCCTTTGTTTCATCCATGCACAGAATTTATTTGAAAATAAGGGTGGAAAATAAGTATTTGGTCAATAACAAAAGTTCATCTCAATACTTTGTAATATATCCTTTTTTGGCAATGACAGAGGTCAAAGGTTTCTTCAGTCTTCACCAGTTGGAACACCGTTGCTGGAATGTTGGCCCATTCCTCCCAGCAGATCCTCTAAAGCAGTGATGTTCTGGTTCTGGTGGCGGCAACACGGACTTTCAACTCCCTCCAAAGGTTTTCCATGGGGTTGAGATCTGGAGACTGGGTAGGCCACTCCAGGACCTTGAAATGCTTCTTACGAAGCCACGCATTTATTGCCCTGGCAGTGTGCTTGGGATCATTGTCATGCTGAAAGACCCAGCCAATGCTCTTGCTGATAGAAGGAGGTTTGCACTCAAAATCTCACCATACATGACCCCATTCATTCTTTCATGTACACGGACCAGTCGTCCTGGTCCCTTTGCAGAGAAACAGCCCCAAAGCATGATGCTGCCACCCCCATGCT